>JAJQQW010001219.1:0-7500 GCA_025583905.1 Ia io | reverse complement strand
ACTATGCTGAAAACCAACACTTTGTTTTCTTCCTTTTGCCAGTTGACCTGGTTGTAACAGCACTCAATTAGGGTAGGTTTGTTGAAAGGTTTACTAAGGAGCAAGATGTGGGTCAGGGTATAGGAAAAACACCAGAATAGTTAAAAAGCCTAGAACTGTTACTGCTCATGCCCAGAGGGACAGTGGAGGAAGTGATTACATAGAACCCAGAAAAAAGCAGTCCCTGGTAAGAGGACCACACTTGACAGGAGCTGCAACCTGTGATCAAGGATGTAGCAGGCTTGAGGTAATCCCGCAGAGCAGAGAGAGGGAGCCAAAGATTCTTTCTTTTTCTGTCTCTTTCTCTTTCTCTCTCTCTCTCTCTCTCTCTCTCTCTCTCTCTCTCTCTCTCTCTCCAAATTTCTTGCCTGTGCTCCCCATGGGCCAAACCCAATTGGAAGTCCACAGGCAAGGGCCGACCCCTGACAATAATCATGCATGATTCCTCCCCAAGCAGGAAGCAGAATGGAGAAATAGAGACAAAGGGAGTAAGCAGAAGGAGTAAAATGGAGGGGCAGTCACAAAAGAGTCACCGGGATGTAAAGTAAGCAGAAGAAGTACGTGTGATAATAATTAGTATGTGAACAAAAGTTTTCTGCAGAGATAGGGAGGTAGGAGAGTCATTTTACTGTATCTAAAAGGCAATGGACACGATCTGGGAGAAACACTCAAGAAACCTCAGTAATATGTGAGTACTGCAGGCAAGGTGGCAAGTCGCCTCCTCTCTGTAAGCTTCCTCCTGGATGGTGACATGAAGTGATTAAAGTTTCCTTCAGCTGCCAGAGCTCAATGGTTCCTTGACCTGAGTGGTAATTAGAATCAGGAACTTCTGCTGGGGGTTATCTTGTGTGACAGTATGATGCATTCCTATCCAGGAGGCCCTTTTTCTACTGGCCCTTGGGAGCAGCTTTCTCTTCACTCACAAGGGTCAATTCCATGAGGCTTCTCCTGGAGCAGCCTCTAAAAGACACGTCTCATACCGACGGGCACTGCCAGGCTTGAGTTACAAGGAGAGAAGCACACCCGCAGGCCATCTCCATTCACATCAGGCCAACTCCAATGGAGCCAGGTCCCCACTGATAAAAACCATTTAAAAATCCTTAGCAACTTGCCACAAACCCTCTTAAAAAAAGAAAGGAATACATAGAGCAAAGTCCTTCATAAAAAACAGCAGACTTCAGTTGCCTAGGTACGAGAGAGTAGACACAATTCTGCCTATTCCTCTCATGAGAACAGCTAAAACTCCCTGGCGGTATTATACATAAAGCAATACGAGGAAGGACTCTGGAAGGTCTGGCCTACGGCCTTGAGCCTTACTTTTCTCTTTAAATCACCCTTCCTTACCGCGTTGCTGTCCCCTGAACAGTGTTGGTTGATAGCAGGAAACCCAAGCAAGCTAATTTGCTCGTCCGATCTACATTTAAGTTAGACCAATGCCAAAACCTATTTCACCCGTCCCTCCCTTCGGGCAACCACAGGCCCCTTCTCTGTTGTCTCCTGATGTCGTTTCAATTTTGTTTTTAGAGTCCACATATAAGTGAAATCACTGGCATTTGTCTTTCTCTGACTGAGTTATTTCAGCTGGAGCATAATACACACTCAGTGGTCCAAGCTGTTGCCAAATGATAAATTTCATTCTTTTTATGGCCACAGTAATATTCCATTGTATTCAGAAGAACAAATTGGCTGTCACAAAAGAGTCACGGATATAAGTGAACCTAGGGAATATAGTCAATAATATTGTAGTAACTATGTATGGTGCCAGTGTGGGTACTAGAAATATGGGGAGAAAAACATTTGTAAAGTACTATGATTGCCTAACCACTTGCTGTTCACTGAAACCAATACAGACATGATATTAAACTAAATTGTGAATTGAAAATAACAATGCAAACAGAACACAAAATGCAGTGATTTTCCCAAGTTTTTTTGAGCTGTATAAAATCCATCGTTGTGTTTTACTTCCAATCTTAACCTCCTAAAGGCAGCTTAACACCGGGGGAAAAAATGGCTATGTGACAACGTTAACGACTTGGGGGCAGGAACTTTTCCATGCAATCAGACGCCTTTACAGAATTAGGATAAAAATCCTGCACACTACTCCTCCTGGGGGACACAAGTGGCGGCTCCAAGTGCTGTGCAGACTCTGGGGGGACAGGGGATCAGGAAGCCATACGCGCACCAGGAACCATCGAGATCAAAAGGTCCGCAGAAACCAGAATGTGCGTATGTAGGGACACGATTGGAAGAGGGTGTCTTCTGCTCCAGGCCTCGAGGGGTTCCGGAGGGGTACCCCTCTGTGGGGCCTCCAAATATGTGGCTTTGCAAGCCCTGCCACCTCGGCATCTGAGTCAGGCTCTGGGGCTTCCCCCAGAGGACTCTTCCATTTTTGACCCCTCCGTTCTTCTGCTGCAAAGTTCAAGCACAAGATCGTCCTCACTCTCATCACTGTCGCCTGTGTGAGGGGATCCATACTCCCTAGGTCTGGGGCTCTATCTTCCTGAAAAAAGACAGAGAGCAGGCTTCACAGAGGAACAAGGAAGGAGAAACCCTCACCAAGTGCATGACACTGCAAACATAGGAAAACACAAAGAATTAAGCAACCGAAACAATCTAGATTTAAACTTTGGACGTTTCATGGCTCTGCAAATTAGACGTCAGCATGGAGGAAAGTGAGGGGGAGGGGGAAAATCACCCTGTTCTAGAATCATTGCTTTTAGGAAGTTTAAGAAACTGGAACATAAATGGAGAAAGAAAATTTTTTTTTTCAATACCTTTTTAGGTTTTTTGTTGTGTTGTTTTAAACTCTCCTATTGTTTGAATCTCACGAATGAAAAAAAAAAAAAACCATGGCTCTTTTATCATCAACTTCCATATGCCTACTTATGACTATTTTCTTTGCTGTTTCTTAGATATGTGATGTTCTGATCTTTCCTGGAACTTCCCTAAACTTTAGATAATGATTCTCTATACATTGTTTGTCACAGTCCAATATTGGGGCTTCCTAATTGTTTTCTATGAAACAATTTAGAAAGTTGAAACTTAAAGCCGCCTGGACATGATTCACTGGAAATTCACTCCCAAGAACCTCACTGGGATTCCAATGCTTTCAGTACATGTTTCAGTAAATAGTGTTTAACTTATAAAAATGCTATTCTGAGCAATATTCCAAGGGAGCAGGAACACAGAGGTAGAGGGACTTGTCTTGAAGTTGATTTTACACAACAAGGACCTGTTTTTACTTAAACCTTATGTTTATTTGGGGGTGGTTTAAAGAGGCAGAAATTACAGGAGGGGCTTAGCAAACCTCCTTGCAAGCCACACCTTGGCCTCAACTGCAATGACTGGATGATTTTATGCCTTTATTCATGTTTAACCAAGTAAAAATAACAAAAGAAAAAGTTTCTGTGTTGGAAATTACCTGGCTAAGCTGTTACTAATGTAAATGCTACTTTAAATCTTTTGTTAGAAGAAATATAAAACTTAATTAAAAAGGAAAAGAAGAATCCTCGAACTAATCCTGTCTTGGTCACTGATGATCTTGGTTGATGTCAACTTTCTACATTTACGTTCTTCAGTTTGTCACGATGTGCAAATGAAGCAACAAAAACATTATTATGGAGACCCATATGGGAAGTAAAGTTCTTTAGGTGTAAAGTTCGTGTTAGGTTCATGAAAGCAATAAATATTTGATTAAAAAATGAACATTCCACAGAATAATTATAACATTAAGACTTTGCAAAAATCACACACACACACACCACACACACGGAAAATACTGAGTTATCTGCAGTCTGTTAACTACAAATTTCAATTATTGTTCCTTCAAAGCTATAATTCAATTTTGTTGGATAAATATTAATAGTTGAATTTTAAAGGCAAAATTATTTTTAAAAAATAATTTGTAGGAATTTCATTCGAATAGTACTTCAGGATATGGCCATAGAGTCACTCAAGGTTTAAGCTAATCTCATCTACGTTTATATATCAACTAGAGGCCCGAATGCACGAAAATTCGTTGCAAGGGGCTCGGCACTTGCAGCCCCACGCCCCTCGCAGCCCCTCGCACAGCCTCAGTCCGCCCTCGCAGCCCAGCTTTGTCCCGGAAGGTCATCTGGGACGGGTCTTCTGCTTTTCAGTCAAATTAGCATATTGGTCTTTATTATATAGGAGGATTCAATGAGCCAAAATTGTTTTATTAATTAGGGCATTTCATGCCACTAACATCTCAGGTTAAACTGGTAATAATTTTCAAACACGAACACAGGTTGTTGTAATAATATTAACCCTACTATTTTTTAAGTGCTACTTTTAAACTAAATGGATATACCTAAACAGGATCTTTAAAATGTCTCCTATATACAAAATGGGTATTATTCAGCCATAAGGGAAATCTGACACAATGGATCTTCAGACATTCTACTAAATGAAATAATCCAGTCACAAAAAGACAAATACTGAATGAGTCCACGTATATGTAGTCAATTCACAGAAACAGAAAAGTGGAATTGTGGTTTCTATCTTCAAAAGAAGCAGGCTGTCAGCATGGCAGGTTAGAAACGCAGCTGTGTACACGTCAGTTGAGGAGAGGTGGATTTTTTTTTGACAGTCTGGGTCCAATCAAGAACCAGAAACCAGACAGTAATTCAAGAGGGCCACTTTTAAATAAGGCCAGGGAAGAGAAAATCTAAAAGGCGCATTACAATTGAAAGGGAGAGGGCTAAAGAGAACAAAGTTGACATTTTAAAGGCCCCGATCCACTTTACACCTCATGGCAACAAGGTGAATTTGGCGTTCAGAGCAAATACTTGAAACAAAGACAAGTATATGCAAAACCAGCATGGCCTAAGGCTCTTGGGACAAAACTGGCAGCTCCCAGTACGGCAGGACAGTGCCATCCCAAGGAGAGGAGTAGGGGGTGTGGTGGGGGGTGGGTAAGAGAGATCTGAATTAACAGACTTGCATTTTAAATTCTAGCTTCAACAAACTTGCCCTAGCTTCACTCCTCTGGCCCCAAGCCACTGCTCACGCATCAGCCTGTAGCTAGATGTTATAAGCAAAGCGCCATATAAATGATCGAAGCAATCAGAAAAGGAGGCCATCACTAGTAGTCATTTCGTAAGATACTACAAAGATCCTAACAAATATCAAGAAAAAAGTTACAACAAGACTTCAGACAAAATCACTCAAGAACAATATGCTGGACAAATGATACACGAAAATGTAGAAATAAACCAACAGCTGCTTTCCCATGGAATTCAAGAACAATTAAAGAGCTTTTTCTGACATAAGAAAAAATACTTCTAAATAGACAGTTCAATAAGTAAACAAGCAGGGCTCAGAAAAATGGAAGAAAAATAATAAAACAATTTTTACAAAGGTATCTTTTGTTGGGATCAGCAAAAAAGACGGACTCTGCTGAAAAATAGAGTCAGAGATATAAAGATAGACTGGGTAAAAATCAAGAAAAGTGAAATGTAAATAACAATGAGCTGGCAATTCTGAGCCCTCCTATTGCACCTTTCAAAGCCCTTTTACCTCTTATCTCAGTAAGGGTCAGAACAACTCTTTAGGTAGACACATTATTATCTCATTTTTAAGATTGAGGACAACGAGATTTGGAAATTTTAACTACTGGCCCAAGAGCTAAACAGCAAGTAAGTGATAGTGCAAGAATTCAAACCCCAGGCAATCTAGCTTGAAGTCTTTACTGACTATACCTACCTATGTGCCTCACAGAAAAGAGCAAGGCTGTTAAAAGACTAGGAAGAGCTCCTGGCCAGCGTGGCGCAGTTGGTTGGGTGTCATTCACAGACGGAAAGGTTGATGTTCATTTCGGGTCAGGGAAAAATGTCTGGGGTTCGGGCTCAATTTTCCACCACCCACCCCCGTGTAGGGAGTGTTTTTTTTTTGCAAAAAAATTTTTTAGGCAGCAATCAATGTTTGCTTTCCTGTAGATGTTTCTCCTCTCCCTTCCTCACTCTCTAAAAAACTCAATAAAAATATTTTAAGAAATAGAAAGGTTATGTATAGAAAACAAAAGGTGATCCAAATATGCATAACTTGAAGAAGAGAACAGAAAAGAAAATGGAAACAATAAAACAATACTTTAAAAAAAATACACACAAAAAAGTCTTGCAAAAATCAAGACCTAAACTGCAGAATAAAGTTAAATGAGTCCAGAAAAAACTGATACAGCCCTGCCAGCGGGGCTCAGTGGTGGAACTTCAACTATTGGAAACAGGCGGTCATGGTTTGAATCCGGTCAGGGAGGCCCGAGTTGCAGGCTCCATCCCCAGTGGGGGGCGGGCGGGGGTGTCGGGGGGGACATGCAGAGCAGCCCAATCAATGATTCTTCTCATCATTGATGTTCTATCTCTTTCCCTCGTCCTTCTCTCTGATATCCAATACAAAATTACTTAAAAAAAAAAACGAAAACTCTTACAGAATAATCAACATGAAAACATATCTGTAAACGCTCTCAAGGACAAAGACAGAATCATATGAGCACCCGGCAAAGGAAAAAGAATTCAAGTCAACTATAATGGGGACAAATATCAGCTGACTTTCAAATAACATCATTCTATAGCTCATTCAACAATGTATATCCGCAGTTTTGAGAGAGAAAAAAATGGGGTGTGCAATGCAAGCACTATCATCCAGGGCATGACATTCTGAATTATAAAGGCAGCATTGCATGAATTCAGAGGCTCTCTTACTCCTTGTGTCTTTCTTTAAAAGATCATAGAAAATGGGGACCCATTTTGTCAAAACTCTTAAATATTTACATTACAGTATTAACAGTACATATTTTTCCAGGTAGTTTCAAAGACAAACCTCAGCTTTAATTATTGTGGACTGCAAGTTTTGGTTTGAGAACTCCTAATATTTTTTTCTATGTTTCACAGAAAGTACTGCATGGGTTGAGTGGAGTACATCAAACCATGCTTCTAAGCTCCGGGTACTTTAGCACTCTCTTCTTGATGATTTCTGTTACCACCATATTTTTAAAACCAATAGAAGGGTTTTCAAAGAATAATGGAGAAAGACACTGATTTCACAATACATCATTATAAATTGACTTTCATAGCTATCGCTTTTCCCCATACGAAGACTGAGGATGTGGTTACATACCATTCCCTAAATGGTTTGATAAGAAGGAAAACCATAAATAGCAAAAGAGATGCAACTATACCATCCCACAAGGTTCAGAAAAATATATTATATGTACTCTAGAGTCTATACTTTACATTGACTCTACTATAATGTAAGGTAAAAATTCCACATCATGGATTAGTTTATTCCGGGGTTACATAATCATTCTAAGTTAACATAGTAAAACAAATCACTACCAGTAACAGTATGCTCTGATGTTCCCTTCAGTGTTGACCTTCAAACTTTTAAAAATGACATAAGAATTAATAACTTAAGAGGATATATTGTCACAGGCTGCTTTTATGA
>JAJQQW010001126.1:12500-21309 GCA_025583905.1 Ia io | reverse complement strand
GTGAACAGATAAACAAAATCGTGGTATGGTCATACAAAGGAACATCGCTGGTGCCATTTAAAAGAATGATGTTTTGGTACTTTCGTACTATGTGGGATGAACCTTGAAAACATTATGCCAAGTGAAAAGAAACTAGGAAGCTTTAATATAAAACAATGAAAATAAGCCAAGTCCATGGGGACTGAAAGGAGATTTGTAAATGCTAGGGGCTAGAAAATGACGAGCATGAGGAATGGCAGCTTATTGGTATTGGGTTTCCTTTAGGAGACGATAAAAATTGAAGTAGATAGTGGTGATGCTTATAATATATCTGTGAATGTACTAAAAATACCACTGCATTTCACAATTTCAAAATGATTAAGTGGGTAAACTTTATGCTCAGGATGTTTTACCATAGTAAAAAAGTAATTCAAACAAGAAAAATAAATATGACCAAGACAACAGACTTGGAAAGAATAATATTTACAAAAAATATATCTGGCAAAGGACTTGTATCAAAATATGTCAATAACTTACAATCAATATATAAAAAAATAACTCCAGGCTAAAAAAAATGGGAAAAAATTTCCCCATTTCAAATGACATTACACACTTTCAGTTTTATAACTGACTAATAAGTTCAACATAATTTAGTCTGCAGGAAAATGCAAATTAAAAATCACACTGAGGTACATACACATCTATAAGAATTCAGATTTTGCAAAGGATATATACTGTTTGATTAACTACTATAAGTCTAAAATTAAAAAAAAACCAAATGATGATGAGATGTGGAGCAACAATCTTCTTTATTGTTGGAGTAAACTGTAATAAATCAAACACTTGTGAGAAAAGGTTGTTGGACTGTTTATGTTTGGTTAAACATTTCACTTTTTTATCACCAAGTCATTCTTACTCCTAATTAGTTACCTAGAAAACATTCTGAAATAATGGAATTTTCTCTGCCTTGACTGGTAATTATGGACTGAAAGTCTGTGTCCCTCCAAAGAATATTTTTAAAGCCCTAACCTCAATGTGATGGTACTTGGGAGGTGGGACCTTTGAGAGGTGATTAGGTTTAGGTGAGGTCATGAGGGGAGGGGTCCCCTAAGGGGATTAGCAACCTTACAAAAAGAAGAAGAGCTCTCTCCCCTCTCTCTCCTTCTCTCTCCCTCTCTCTATCTCCATATCCCCCGTACACGCCATGTGAGGGACACAGCAAGAAGGTGGCCACCTGCAAGCCAGCGAAGAGAGTTCTCACCAGGATTGAATCTACCACCACCTTGATCTTGGACTTCACAAGCATCCCAGAATGTGGACAAAAAAAAAAAAAAATAAATAAAAAAAAATGTCTGTTGTTTAAGTCACCCATCTGCAGTATTTTGTTATGGCAGCCCAAAGTGACAAAAAAAATATAATTGGGCCATGGGTAAACACACATGTATGCATTTGGTAAAATTTATCAAGTAATTCATTATTTTTTTGTGCATTTTTATATTAAATTTGTCTGAGAAATATTGAACTCCATTTAGTAGGTTTGCCTGTTATAGTGGTATGGGTTTTGCCAATCCTGAAACTATTTTTCTTATATTCCAAGCTTGAGGAAGTGAGTTAATAATGGGATCTGATATCTCATTTGGAGGAAGAAGCCATACATTACAATTGTTCCCCCATATCCATGGAGAGAATATGTTCCAAGGACACCCAGTGTGCCTGAAACCATGGATAGTGCAAACCATTATATAGATAATGTTTTTTTCACTCAATCCACTTAAAGAAAAGCACTTATTGAAATGCCAGCATTACTAATCTTTCACTTTGGGGTCATTATTAAGCAAAATAAGGATTACTTGAAAACACAAGCACTTGCAATACCATGGAAATTGATCTGATAACAAAAGTACTACTAATTAGTTAATGACTGGGAGTATACATAGGTGGCTAATTTTTTTTTTTTTTAGCTGGATCAATTGGATGTTTACATCCTGGTGGGTGGAGCGAATAGTGTGAGATTTTCATCACACCATCAGATAGCGCACAATTTAATATTGTATGGACTTCCCAGCAAGATGGACAGAGTAGGCCCTGGCTGTTTGGCTCAGTGGATAGATTGTCGGCCCTCAGGACTGAAGGGTTTCCGGGTTTCATTCAGTCAAGGGCATTGTACCTCGGTTGAGGCAACCAAGCAATGGTGGTCTCTCTCACATTGATGTTTCTCTCTCTTCTTTCTCTCCCTCCCTTTCACTCTCTCTAAAAATTCAATGAATATATCCTCAGGTGTGATTAAACAACAAAAAACGAAGGCAGAGTAGATAAATGCCTTGTGCTTGCCTCCTTCCATTGATCACATCAAAATTACAACTAAATTATAGAACAATCATCTTGGAACCACCTTTATATTAACTTAACAGGCCCAGGCCAGTGTGCTTCAGTGATGAGCATCTACCTATGAACCTGGAGATCACATGTTTCAATTCCAGTAGGGAATTGCCCAGGTTGCGGGCTCAATCCCAGTAGGGAGCATGCAGGTAGGCAGCCAATCCAATGTCCCTCTCTAATCGGTTGTTTATATCTCTCTATCCCTCATCCCTTTTTCTCTCTCTCTCTAAAATTATTAAAAGGTATCTTTCTAGAAACTAATTGAGAGGGTTATCTAGCTTGGAGGTCCCCCCTGAGGAGTGAGAGTCTCAGTCCTACAATGAGCTACCCAATGGATCCCAGTGTGCCAGGAGAGAGTCCCCAAACATATGGCTGTGAAAATCAGTGGGGATTCCAATCCTGGTTGAGATGGAGGTGCTGTAGACCCAGGAATTTTCTTAAAGGGCAGAAACCAGACTCACTTGTTCACAAATACTCTCCCTAGGCTCAGCAAAGGAAAGTAGCTTGAAAAACCACCAGGGGACACAAGAAGGAGAAATTTAGAACTTGTCTGGCTTCAGGGCTTGGGCTTGGGCCTGGAGGGCAGCTTCTCCCAGACAGAAGTGAGGACAGGCACCATTACTCCTTTGTTGAGGCCTTCCCTCACCAGACATATCTGGAGATCATCCTTCAACTGGCTAATTAATGCTCACCCTCACCCTGCTGATTCCCCCCCTTAAATACCCCCCTCCACCCACCCATGCACCAGCCTGAACCTCTTTAGCCAGCTTTTCTTCACAAGCTTCTGGCCCCAGCCCATTGCTACAAAACTTTCCTAAATCTCTCAAAGATCCACAAAACCCCAAAAAAGCATCAGCTGGCCTTCACTTGCCCTTAAATAAAGAGATAAAAACATTTTTAAAATTCAGTTCAGAACAGAAATGAATAATACAATAATTGAAATGAAGATTACAATACACTGGAACCTATAGCAGATTAGTGAAGCAGAGAATCAAATAGTGATTTGACAGAAAAGGTTGTAGAAAACACCAATCAGACAGCCAAAAGAATTATTAAAAATGAAGATTGTTTAAGGGGCTCTAGGACACATTATAGCATACCAAACGTTTGCATCATGGGGGTTTACTAGAAGGTGAAGAGAGGAGCGGGCACAGATTGAATCCAATTTGAAGAACTAATGACTTGAAAATTTTTAACAGGTAAAGGAAATTAGACAACACAAGTTCAGAAGATCAGAGAGTCCCAATACAAGATGAACCAAAGAGGTCCACACTCGATACATAATAATAAAAATGCCAAGGTAAGACAAGAGTGTAATTCTTTAAAGCAGCAAGGAAAAGCAATTAGCAGGGAGCTCCCATAAAACTGTACGCTGATTTCTCAACAGAAACATTGCCTAACCAGAAGAGATGGGCAAGAAATATCCCAAAAGTGATGAAAGGCAAGTACCTACAACCAGTTTTTCTCTTACCTGTAAGGCAATCATTTAGAATAGGAAGGAAGCTAAAGAGCTTTCCAGGACAAGAAAAGCTAAAGGAGTTCATCCACAACCTAACCAGCATTACAACAACAATGTTTAAAGAGGATTTTTAAGGAGAAGGTAGGGAAAGCTTTTAAATATGAAATAATAAGAAGAGATCAAGAGATGTGTAAATGTCTGGTACTTTGCCGCTTCTCTACTCCACATCAAAATTACAACTAAACTACAACATACCAACCTTCATTCAGAACACCTGAAATATGGTTGAATGGATAGTGCTATAACTAGTAGAAGTAAAGAATAAAGCACTGTCCCCAGCCAGTTTGGCTCAGTGGATTAAAGCTTCAGGCCTGGGGGATGAAGGGCCCCAGTTTGATTCAGCTCAAGGTCACATGCCCAGGTTGGCAGGCTCGTCTCCAGTAGGGGGGCATACAGGAGGTAGCCAATCAATGATTTCGCTCTCATCATTGATGTTTCTATCCTCTCTCTCCTTCCTATCCTTCTGGAAACAATAAAAATACAATTTTTTTAAAAAAAAGAATAAAGCTCATTGAGACTGGTAGGTGGGGGGGAGGCACAGACCAGGTTTGGACACCACATGTGATGTTTTTTTTAATCGGGAGGGATATCAAGGCTGCAGAGGCTACCATAGGAGCAAGGGGGTTCCAGCCCCACACAGTCCCCAGCGGGGTTCATTGCTATAAAGAGAAGTCCTGTATCAGGGGCTATTAATAAACAGCAGGACCTGGGCTGGCATGGTCAGTGGTTGAGGGGTCACCTATGAACCAGAAGAAAGTCACAGTTTCAATTCCTGATCAGGGCACATAGCCTTCGTTGCGGGCTCGATCTCCAGTGTGGGGCAAGCAAGATGCAGCCAGTCAATGATTCTCCACTAATCATTGATGTTTCTATCTCTCTTCACTTCCTTTCCTTTCTAAAATCAATAAAGAATATATTAAAAGAAGAAAGAATGGCAATAAAATACATATTATCAATAATTGATCTAAAAATCAAATTAAATGAACATGGAGTCTAATGAACAAAATAATCTGATGAATAATATTAGAACCATAGCAATGACTGGTTTGGCTCAAGTGGATAGAGCGTCAACCTGGGACTGAAAGGTCCAGGTTCAATTCCAGTCAAGGGCTTGTACCTTGGTTTCCGGGAACATCCCCAGTTGGGGGTGTGCTGGAGGCAGCTGATCGATGTTTCTCTTCTCAATGTTTCTAAGTCTCCTCTATCCCTCTCCCTTCTTCTCTGTAAAAATCATAAAAATATATTTAAAAAAAAATAGAACATAGGTGCCTGGCTGGGTTTGACTCAGTGGACCAGAGCCTCAGCCTTGAAGACTGAAGGGTCTGGGTTACGAATTCTGGTCAAGGGCATGTCCATTGGTTGCAGCTCATCTAGACCAGTCAGCATGCATTACAGGAAAGGCAACCAATTGTTGTGTCTCTCTCACATTGATGTTTCACTCTCTGTTCCTCCCCCTCCCTTCACTTCCTCTAAAAATTAATGAAAAAGCCTAGCTGGTTGGTTTCAGTGGATAGAGCATCAGCCTATGGACTGAATGGGTCCTGGGTTTGAGTTGGTCAAGGGCATATGCCCCAGTTTAGGGCTTGATCCCCAGTAGAGAGTTTGCAGGAGTTCAGCCCGATCAATGATTCTCTCTCATCTTGATGTTTCTATCTCTCTTCTCCCTCTCCATTTCTCTCTGAAAATCAATAAAAAGTTTATTAAAAAATCATAATAATAAATTAAATGAATGGAAATAAAATATCCCTTGGGTGTGATGATTAACTAAAATAAAATGAACCAGAAGCATTGGAAACAATGAAAAAAAATAAATAACATTAAAATGGCCAATAACTACATACTTATCAATAATTACTTTAAATGTAAATGGTTAAGGTGCTCAATTAAAAGACTGGGTGGCCTGAATGAAGAAAAACAAGACTCCATACATATGATACCTATAAGAGACTCACTTCAGACTAAAAGTAAAGGAATGAAAACATATATTTTATGCAAATGGAAATGGAAAAAGCTGAGATAGCAATACGTATATCAGACAAAATAGGACTTTTAAACAAAGGCCTATAATTAAGTGACAAAGAGAGACATTTCATATAAATAGCAAAGATATGGTAGCAACTTAAATGTCCATAAGGAAATGTTGGATAAAGGAGATGTGGTACTTATATACAATAGAATTTTACCCAGTCCATAAACAAAAAAATTAAATCTTTACCATTTGGCATCAAACATCAATGGACCTGGAGGGTATTTTATGTAAGTATAATATATCAGACCAGAAAAAGACAAATATTCATAGATTTTCACTTTTGTGGAATCCTAAAACAATGAAATAAACGAATAATCAAAACAGAAAACCAAACTCATAGATCAGAAAACAAACTGTGGTGGGCAGATGGGAGGGGTGGTTAGACAGTCCTGGGTGAAAAGGGAATTAAGAAGTACAAATTGGCAGTTGCAAATAGTCCTGGATATTGTAAATTAAGGATAGGGAATATAGTCAATAATATTGTAATAAACTATATATGGGTGCAGTAGGTATAGAACATATGAAGGGCATCTTTCATAGTTATATAAATATCTGGACACTATGCTATACACTGAAACTAACCATAATTATTGAATGTTCAATTGTAATTAGAAAATAAAAAAATTTATACTAAAAGGGAGTAAAAAACTGACGGGGGTGGTGGAAATTGTTTATCTCTTTTGAATTTTTCCAAATTTAATATTTTCCAGGTGGGGACCAGAAGACCAGGGGGTAAATAAACTAAAAATTGCAGTAACAATGGAAACTTGCCATACAGGGGAAGAAAATCAAAAAGGGATGGGGCGGAGCCTAAGGGGGGGGGGGGGTGGTGGGGGGGGGGGGGGGGGGGGGGGGGGGGGGGGGGGGGGGGGGGGGGGGGGGGGGGGGGGGGGGGGGGGGGGGGGGGGGGGGGGGGGGGGGGGGGGGGGGGGGGGGGGGGGGGGGGGGGGGGGGGGGGGGGGGGGGGGGGGGGGGGGGGGGGGGGGGGGGGGGGGGGGGGGGGGGGGGGGGGGGGGGGGGGGGGGGGGGGGGGGGGGGGGGGGGGGGGGGGGGGGGGGGGGGGGGGGGGGGGGGGGGGGGGGGGGGGGGGGGGGGGGGGGGGGGGGGGGGGGGGGGGGGGGGGGGGGGGGGGGGGGGGGGGGGGGGGGGGGGGGGGGGGGGGGGGGGGGGGGGGGGGGGGGGGGGGGGGGGGGGGGGGGGGGGGGGGGGGGGGGGGGGGGGGGGGGGGGGGGGGGGGGGGGGGGGGGGGGGGGGGGGGGGGGGGGGGGGGGGGGGGGGGGGGGGGGGGGGGGGGGGGGGGGGGGGGGGGGGGGGGGGGGGGGGGGGGGGGGGGGGGGGGGGGGGGGGGGGGGGGGGGGGGGGGGGGGGGGGGGGGGGGGGGGGGGGGGGGGGGGGGGGGGGGGGGGGGGGGGGGGGGGGGGGGGGGGGGGGGGGGGGGGGGGGGGGGGGGGGGGGGGGGGGGGGGGGGGGGGGGGGGGGGGGGGGGGGGGGGGGGGGGGGGGGGGGGGGGGGGGGGGGGGGGGGGGGGGGGGGGGGGGGGGGGGGGGGGGGGGGGGGGGGGGGGGGGGGGGGGGGGGGGGGGGGGGGGGGGGGGGGGGGGGGGGGGGGGGGGGGGGGGGGGGGGGGGGGGGGGGGGGGGGGGGGGGGGGGGGGGGGGGGGGGGGGGGGGGGGGGGGGGGGGGGGGGGGGGGGGGGGGGGGGGGGGGGGGGGGGGGGGGGGGGGGGGGGGGGGGGGGGGGGGGGGGGGGGGGGGGGGGGGGGGGGGGGGGGGGGGGGGGGGGGGGGGGGGGGGGGGGGGGGGGGGGGGGGGGGGGGGGGGGGGGGGGGGGGGGGGGGGGGGGGGGGGGGGGGGGGGGGGGGGGGGGGGGGGGGGGGGGGGGGGGGGGGGGGGGGGGGGGGGGGGGGGGGGGGGGGGGGGGGGGGGGGGGGGGGGGGGGGGGGGGGGGGGGGGGGGGGGGGGGGGGGGGGGGGGGGGGGGGGGGGGGGGGGGGGGGGGGGGGGGGGGGGGGGGGGGGGGGGGGGGGGGGGGGGGGGGGGGGGGGGGGGGGGGGGGGGGGGGGGGGGGGGGGGGGGGGGGGGGGGGGGGGGGGGGGGGGGGGGGGGGGGGGGGGGGGGGGGGGGGGGGGGGGGGGGGGGGGGGGGGGGGGGGGGGGGGGGGGGGGGGGGGGGGGGGGGGGGGGGGGGGGGGGGGGGGGGGGGGGGGGGGGGGGGGGGGGGGGGGGGGGGGGGGGGGGGGGGGGGGGGGGGGGGGGGGGGGGGGGGGGGGGGGGGGGGGGGGGGGGGGGGGGGGGGGGGGGGGGGGGGGGGGGGGGGGGGGGGGGGGGGGGGGGGGGGGGGGGGGGGGGGGGGGGGGGGGGGGGGGGGGGGGGGGGGGGGGGGGGGGGGGGGGGGGGGGGGGGGGGGGGGGGGGGGGGGGGGGGGGGGGGGGGGGGGGGGGGGGGGGGGGGGGGGGGGGGGGGGGGGGGGGGGGGGGGGGGGGGGGGGGGGGGGGGGGGGGGGGGGGGGGGGGGGGGGGGGGGGGGGGGGGGGGGGGGGGGGGGGGGGGGGGGGGGGGGGGGGGGGGGGGGGGGGGGGGGGGGGGGGGGGGGGGGGGGGGGGGGGGGGGGGGGGGGGGGGGGGGGGGGGGGGGGGGGGGGGGGGGGGGGGGGGGGGGGGGGGGGGGGGGGGGGGGGGGGGGGGGGGGGGGGGGGGGGGGGGGGGGGGGGGGGGGGGGGGGGGGGGGGGGGGGGGGGGGGGGGGGGGGGGGGGGGGGGGGGGGGGGGGGGGGGGGGGGGGGGGGGGGGGGGGGGGGGGGGGGGGGGGGGGGGGGGGGGGGGGGGGGGGGGGGGGGGGGGGGGGGGGGGGGGGGGGGGGGGGGGGGGGGGGGGGGGGGGGGGGGGGGGGGGGGGGGGGGGGGGGGGGGG
>JAJQQW010001126.1:0-5000 GCA_025583905.1 Ia io | reverse complement strand
GGGGGGGGGGGGGGGGGGGGGGGGGGGGGGGGGGGGGGGGGGGGGGGGGGGGGGGGGGGGGGGGGGGGGGGGGGGGGGGGGGGGGGGGGGGGGGGGGGGGGGGGGGGGGGGGGGGGGGGGGGGGGGGGGGGGGGGGGGGGGGGGGGGGGGGGGGGGGGGGGGGGGGGGGGGGGGGGGGGGGGGGGGGGGGGGGGGGGGGGGGGGGGGGGGGGGGGGGGGGGGGGGGGGGGGGGGGGGGGGGGGGGGGGGGGGGGGGGGGGGGGGGGGGGGGGGGGGGGGGGGGGGGGGGGGGGGGGGGGGGGGGGGGGGGGGGGGGGGGGGGGGGGGGGGGGGGGGGGGGGGGGGGGGGGGGGGGGGGGGGGGGGGGGGGGGGGGGGGGGGGGGGGGGGGGGGGGGGGGGGGGGGGGGGGGGGGGGGGGGGGGGGGGGGGGGGGGGGGGGGGGGGGGGGGGGGGGGGGGGGGGGGGGGGGGGGGGGGGGGGGGGGGGGGGGGGGGGGGGGGGGGGGGGGGGGGGGGGGGGGGGGGGGGGGGGGGGGGGGGGGGGGGGGGGGGGGGGGGGGGGGGGGGGGGGGGGGGGGGGGGGGGGGGGGGGGGGGGGGGGGGGGGGGGGGGGGGGGGGGGGGGGGGGGGGGGGGGGGGGGGGGGGGGGGGGGGGGGGGGGGGGGGGGGGGGGGGGGGGGGGGGGGGGGGGGGGGGGGGGGGGGGGGGGGGGGGGGGGGGGGGGGGGGGGGGGGGGGGGGGGGGGGGGGGGGGGGGGGGGGGGGGGGGGGGGGGGGGGGGGGGGGGGGGGGGGGGGGGGGGGGGGGGGGGGGGGGGGGGGGGGGGGGGGGGGGGGGGGGGGGGGGGGGGGGGGGGGGGGGGGGGGGGGGGGGGGGGGGGGGGGGGGGGGGGGGGGGGGGGGGGGGGGGGGGGGGGGGGGGGGGGGGGGGGGGGGGGGGGGGGGGGGGGGGGGGGGGGGGGGGGGGGGGGGGGGGGGGGGGGGGGGGGGGGGGGGGGGGGGGGGGGGGGGGGGGGGGGGGGGGGGGGGGGGGGGGGGGGGGGGGGGGGGGGGGGGGGGGGGGGGGGGGGGGGGGGGGGGGGGGGGGGGGGGGGGGGGGGGGGGGGGGGGGGGGGGGGGGGGGGGGGGGGGGGGGGGGGGGGGGGGGGGGGGGGGGGGGGGGGGGGGGGGGGGGGGGGGGGGGGGGGGGGGGGGGGGGGGGGGGGGGGGGGGGGGGGGGGGGGGGGGGGGGGGGGGGGGGGGGGGGGGGGGGGGGGGGGGGGGGGGGGGGGGGGGGGGGGGGGGGGGGGGGGGGGGGGGGGGGGGGGGGGGGGGGGGGGGGGGGGGGGGGGGGGGGGGGGGGGGGGGGGGGGGGGGGGGGGGGGGGGGGGGGGGGGGGGGGGGGGGGGGGGGGGGGGGGGGGGGGGGGGGGGGGGGGGGGGGGGGGGGGGGGGGGGGGGGGGGGGGGGGGGGGGGGGGGGGGGGGGGGGGGGGGGGGGGGGGGGGGGGGGGGGGGGGGGGGGGGGGGGGGGGGGGGGGGGGGGGGGGGGGGGGGGGGGGGGGGGGGGGGGGGGGGGGGGGGGGGGGGGGGGGGGGGGGGGGGGGGGGGGGGGGGGGGGGGGGGGGGGGGGGGGGGGGGGGGGGGGGGGGGGGGGGGGGGGGGGGGGGGGGGGGGGGGGGGGGGGGGGGGGGGGGGGGGGGGGGGGGGGGGGGGGGGGGGGGGGGGGGGGGGGGGGGGGGGGGGGGGGGGGGGGGGGGGGGGGGGGGGGGGGGGGGGGGGGGGGGGGGGGGGGGGGGGGGGGGGGGGGGGGGGGGGGGGGGGGGGGGGGGGGGGGGGGGGGGGGGGGGGGGGGGGGGGGGGGGGGGGGGGGGGGGGGGGGGGGGGGGGGGGGGGGGGGGGGGGGGGGGGGGGGGGGGGGGGGGGGGGGGGGGGGGGGGGGGGGGGGGGGGGGGGGGGGGGGGGGGGGGGGGGGGGGGGGGGGGGGGGGGGGGGGGGGGGGGGGGGGGGGGGGGGGGGGGGGGGGGGGGGGGGGGGGGGGGGGGGGGGGGGGGGGGGGGGGGGGGGGGGGGGGGGGGGGGGGGGGGGGGGGGGGGGGGGGGGGGGGGGGGGGGGGGGGGGGGGGGGGGGGGGGGGGGGGGGGGGGGGGGGGGGGGGGGGGGGGGGGGGGGGGGGGGGGGGGGGGGGGGGGGGGGGGGGGGGGGGGGGGGGGGGGGGGGGGGGGGGGGGGGGGGGGGGGGGGGGGGGGGGGGGGGGGGGGGGGGGGGGGGGGGGGGGGGGGGGGGGGGGGGGGGGGGGGGGGGGGGGGGGGGGGGGGGGGGGGGGGGGGGGGGGGGGGGGGGGGGGGGGGGGGGGGGGGGGGGGGGGGGGGGGGGGGGGGGGGGGGGGGGGGGGGGGGGGGGGGGGGGGGGGGGGGGGGGGGGGGGGGGGGGGGGGGGGGGGGGGGGGGGGGGGGGGGGGGGGGGGGGGGGGGGGGGGGGGGGGGGGGGGGGGGGGGGGGGGGGGGGGGGGGGGGGGGGGGGGGGGGGGGGGGGGGGGGGGGGGGGGGGGGGGGGGGGGGGGGGGGGGGGGGGGGGGGGGGGGGGGGGGGGGGGGGGGGGGGGGGGGGGGGGGGGGGGGGGGGGGGGGGGGGGGGGGGGGGGGGGGGGGGGGGGGGGGGGGGGGGGGGGGGGGGGGGGGGGGGGGGGGGGGGGGGGGGGGGGGGGGGGGGGGGGGGGGGGGGGGGGGGGGGGGGGGGGGGGGGGGGGGGGGGGGGGGGGGGGGGGGGGGGGGGGGGGGGGGGGGGGGGGGGGGGGGGGGGGGGGGGGGGGGGGGGGGGGGGGGGGGGGGGGGGGGGGGGGGGGGGGGGGGGGGGGGGGGGGGGGGGGGGGGGGGGGGGGGGGGGGGGGGGGGGGGGGGGGGGGGGGGGGGGGGGGGGGGGGGGGGGGGGGGGGGGGGGGGGGGGGGGGGGGGGGGGGGGGGGGGGGGGGGGGGGGGGGGGGGGGGGGGGGGGGGGGGGGGGGGGGGGGGGGGGGGGGGGGGGGGGGGGGGGGGGGGGGGGGGGGGGGGGGGGGGGGGGGGGGGGGGGGGGGGGGGGGGGGGGGGGGGGGGGGGGGGGGGGGGGGGGGGGGGGGGGGGGGGGGGGGGGGGGGGGGGGGGGGGGGGGGGGGGGGGGGGGGGGGGGGGGGGGGGGGGGGGGGGGGGGGGGGGGGGGGGGGGGGGGGGGGGGGGGGGGGGGGGGGGGGGGGGGGGGGGGGGGGGGGGGGGGGGGGGGGGGGGGGGGGGGGGGGGGGGGGGGGGGGGGGGGGGGGGGGGGGGGGGGGGGGGGGGGGGGGGGGGGGGGGGGGGGGGGGGGGGGGGGGGGGGGGGGGGGGGGGGGGGGGGGGGGGGGGGGGGGGGGGGGGGGGGGGGGGGGGGGGGGGGGGGGGGGGGGGGGGGGGGGGGGGGGGGGGGGGGGGGGGGGGGGGGGGGGGGGGGGGGGGGGGGGGGGGGGGGGGGGGGGGGGGGGGGGGGGGGGGGGGGGGGGGGGGGGGGGGGGGGGGGGGGGGGGGGGGGGGGGGGGGGGGGGGGGGGGGGGGGGGGGGGGGGGGGGGGGGGGGGGGGGGGGGGGGGGGGGGGGGGGGGGGGGGGGGGGGGGGGGGGGGGGGGGGGGGGGGGGGGGGGGGGGGGGGGGGGGGGGGGGGGGGGGGGGGGGGGGGGGGGGGGGGGGGGGGGGGGGGGGGGGGGGGGGGGGGGGGGGGGGGGGGGGGGGGGGGGGGGGGGGGGGGGGGGGGGGGGGGGGGGGGGGGGGGGGGGGGGGGGGGGGGGGGGGGGGGGGGGGGGGGGGGGGGGGGGGGGGGGGGGGGGGGGGGGGGGGGGGGGGGGGGGGGGGGGGGGGGGGGGGGGGGGGGGGGGGGGGGGGGGGGGGGGGGGGGGGGGGGGGGGGGGGGGGGGGGGGGGGGGGGGGGGGGGGGGGGGGGGGGGGGGGGGGGGGGGGGGGGGGGGGGGGGGGGGGGGGGGGGGGGGGGGGGGGGGGGGGGGGGGGGGGGGGGGGGGGGGGGGGGGGGGGGGGGGGGGGGGGGGGGGGGGGGGGGGGGGGGGGGGGGGGGGGGGGGGGGGGGGGGGGGGGGGGGGGGGGGGGGGGGGGGGGGGGGGGGGGGGGGGGGGGGGGGGGGGGGGGGGGGGGGGGGGGGGGGGGGGGGGGGGGGGGGGGGGGGGGGGGGGGGGGGGGGGGGGGGGGGGGGGGGGGGGGGGGGGGGGGGGGGGGGGGGGGGGGGGGGGGGGGGGGGGGGGGGGGGGGGGGGGGGGGGGGGGGGGGGGGGGGGGGGGGGGGGGGGGGGGGGGGGGGGGGGGGGGGGGGGGGGGGGGGGGGGGGGGGGGGGGGGGGGGGGGGGGGGGGGGGGGGGGGGGGGGGGGGGGGGGGGGGGGGGGGGGGGGGGGGGGGGGGGGGGGGGGGGGGGGGGGGGGGGGGGGGGGGGGGGGGGGGGGGGGGGGGGGGGGGGGGGGGGGGGGGGGGGGGGGGGGGGGGGGGGGGGGGGGGGGGGGGGGGGGGGGGGGGGGGGGGGGGGGGGGGGGGGGGGGGGGGGGGGGGGGGGGGGGGGGGGGGGGGGGGGGGGGGGGGGGGGGGGGGGGGGGGGGGGGGGGGGGGGGGGGGGGGGGGGGGGGGGGGGGGGGGGGGGTGAGGGGTGAGGGGGGAGGTGGGGTGGGGTGGAGGGAGGATCAGGGGGGGGGGGAGGGTGCGGGAGGGGTTGGAGGGGCTGGAGGGGGGAGGGGGGGATGGGGGGTGAGGGTGGGAGTCGGGGGGTGTGGTTTGTGGGGTGGGGGGAGGGACGGGATTGGGGGGGAGGGGGGGGGCGTGTGGGTGGGGGGTTCGGGTGGAGTGGGGGGGGAGTGGGGGGGGAGGGGGGTGGCGGGTGGGGTGGGGGGGGGGGGAGGGTGCGTTGGGGGGGGGTGGAGGACGTGAATGAGGGAGGGGGGTAGTGGGTTGGGGGGGGGGGGGGGGGGGATATGTGGGGGAGTTGGGGGGTTTGGAGGCGGGGGGGGGGGTTTATGGGTGTGGGGGGGAGG
>JAJQQW010001471.1:10000-17500 GCA_025583905.1 Ia io | reverse complement strand
GGGGGGGGGGGGGGGGGGGGGGGGGGGGGGGGGGGGGGGGGGGGGGGGGGGGGGGGGGGGGGGGGGGGGGGGGGGGGGGGGGGGGGGGGGGGGGGGGGGGGGGGGGGGGGGGGGGGGGGGGGGGGGGGGGGGGGGGGGGGGGGGGGGGGGGGGGGGGGGGGGGGGGGGGGGGGGGGGGGGGGGGGGGGGGGGGGGGGGGGGGGGGGGGGGGGGGGGGGGGGGGGGGGGGGGGGGGGGGGGGGGGGGGGGGGGGGGGGGGGGGGGGGGGGGGGGGGGGGGGGGGGGGGGGGGGGGGGGGGGGGGGGGGGGGGGGGGGGGGGGGGGGGGGGGGGGGGGGGGGGGGGGGGGGGGGGGGGGGGGGGGGGGGGGGGGGGGGGGGGGGGGGGGGGGGGGGGGGGGGGGGGGGGGGGGGGGGGGGGGGGGGGGGGGGGGGGGGGGGGGGGGGGGGGGGGGGGGGGGGGGGGGGGGGGGGGGGGGGGGGGGGGGGGGGGGGGGGGGGGGGGGGGGGGGGGGGGGGGGGGGGGGGGGGGGGGGGGGGGGGGGGGGGGGGGGGGGGGGGGGGGGGGGGGGGGGGGGGGGGGGGGGGGGGGGGGGGGGGGGGGGGGGGGGGGGGGGGGGGGGGGGGGGGGGGGGGGGGGGGGGGGGGGGGGGGGGGGGGGGGGGGGGGGGGGGGGGGGGGGGGGGGGGGGGGGGGGGGGGGGGGGGGGGGGGGGGGGGGGGGGGGGGGGGGGGGGGGGGGGGGGGGGGGGGGGGGGGGGGGGGGGGGGGGGGGGGGGGGGGGGGGGGGGGGGGGGGGGGGGGGGGGGGGGGGGGGGGGGGGGGGGGGGGGGGGGGGGGGGGGGGGGGGGGGGGGGGGGGGGGGGGGGGGGGGGGGGGGGGGGGGGGGGGGGGGGGGGGGGGGGGGGGGGGGGGGGGGGGGGGGGGGGGGGGGGGGGGGGGGGGGGGGGGGGGGGGGGGGGGGGGGGGGGGGGGGGGGGGGGGGGGGGGGGGGGGGGGGGGGGGGGGGGGGGGGGGGGGGGGGGGGGGGGGGGGGGGGGGGGGGGGGGGGGGGGGGGGGGGGGGGGGGGGGGGGGGGGGGGGGGGGGGGGGGGGGGGGGGGGGGGGGGGGGGGGGGGGGGGGGGGGGGGGGGGGGGGGGGGGGGGGGGGGGGGGGGGGGGGGGGGGGGGGGGGGGGGGGGGGGGGGGGGGGGGGGGGGGGGGGGGGGGGGGGGGGGGGGGGGGGGGGGGGGGGGGGGGGGGGGGGGGGGGGGGGGGGGGGGGGGGGGGGGGGGGGGGGGGGGGGGGGGGGGGGGGGGGGGGGGGGGGGGGGGGGGGGGGGGGGGGGGGGGGGGGGGGGGGGGGGGGGGGGGGGGGGGGGGGGGGGGGGGGGGGGGGGGGGGGGGGGGGGGGGGGGGGGGGGGGGGGGGGGGGGGGGGGGGGGGGGGGGGGGGGGGGGGGGGGGGGGGGGGGGGGGGGGGGGGGGGGGGGGGGGGGGGGGGGGGGGGGGGGGGGGGGGGGGGGGGGGGGGGGGGGGGGGGGGGGGGGGGGGGGGGGGGGGGGGGGGGGGGGGGGGGGGGGGGGGGGGGGGGGGGGGGGGGGGGGGGGGGGGGGGGGGGGGGGGGGGGGGGGGGGGGGGGGGGGGGGGGGGGGGGGGGGGGGGGGGGGGGGGGGGGGGGGGGGGGGGGGGGGGGGGGGGGGGGGGGGGGGGGGGGGGGGGGGGGGGGGGGGGGGGGGGGGGGGGGGGGGGGGGGGGGGGGGGGGGGGGGGGGGGGGGGGGGGGGGGGGGGGGGGGGGGGGGGGGGGGGGGGGGGGGGGGGGGGGGGGGGGGGGGGGGGGGGGGGGGGGGGGGGGGGGGGGGGGGGGGGGGGGGGGGGGGGGGGGGGGGGGGGGGGGGGGGGGGGGGGGGGGGGGGGGGGGGGGGGGGGGGGGGGGGGGGGGGGGGGGGGGGGGGGGGGGGGGGGGGGGGGGGGGGGGGGGGGGGGGGGGGGGGGGGGGGGGGGGGGGGGGGGGGGGGGGGGGGGGGGGGGGGGGGGGGGGGGGGGGGGGGGGGGGGGGGGGGGGGGGGGGGGGGGGGGGGGGGGGGGGGGGGGGGGGGGGGGGGGGGGGGGGGGGGGGGGGGGGGGGGGGGGGGGGGGGGGGGGGGGGGGGGGGGGGGGGGGGGGGGGGGGGGGGGGGGGGGGGGGGGGGGGGGGGGGGGGGGGGGGGGGGGGGGGGGGGGGGGGGGGGGGGGGGGGGGGGGGGGGGGGGGGGGGGGGGGGGGGGGGGGGGGGGGGGGGGGGGGGGGGGGGGGGGGGGGGGGGGGGGGGGGGGGGGGGGGGGGGGGGGGGGGGGGGGGGGGGGGGGGGGGGGGGGGGGGGGGGGGGGGGGGGGGGGGGGGGGGGGGGGGGGGGGGGGGGGGGGGGGGGGGGGGGGGGGGGGGGGGGGGGGGGGGGGGGGGGGGGGGGGGGGGGGGGGGGGGGGGGGGGGGGGGGGGGGGGGGGGGGGGGGGGGGGGGGGGGGGGGGGGGGGGGGGGGGGGGGGGGGGGGGGGGGGGGGGGGGGGGGGGGGGGGGGGGGGGGGGGGGGGGGGGGGGGGGGGGGGGGGGGGGGGGGGGGGGGGGGGGGGGGGGGGGGGGGGGGGGGGGGGGGGGGGGGGGGGGGGGGGGGGGGGGGGGGGGGGGGGGGGGGGGGGGGGGGGGGGGGGGGGGGGGGGGGGGGGGGGGGGGGGGGGGGGGGGGGGGGGGGGGGGGGGGGGGGGGGGGGGGGGGGGGGGGGGGGGGGGGGGGGGGGGGGGGGGGGGGGGGGGGGGGGGGGGGGGGGGGGGGGGGGGGGGGGGGGGGGGGGGGGGGGGGGGGGGGGGGGGGGGGGGGGGGGGGGGGGGGGGGGGGGGGGGGGGGGGGGGGGGGGGGGGGGGGGGGGGGGGGGGGGGGGGGGGGGGGGGGGGGGGGGGGGGGGGGGGGGGGGGGGGGGGGGGGGGGGGGGGGGGGGGGGGGGGGGGGGGGGGGGGGGGGGGGGGGGGGGGGGGGGGGGGGGGGGGGGGGGGGGGGGGGGGGGGGGGGGGGGGGGGGGGGGGGGGGGGGGGGGGGGGGGGGGGGGGGGGGGGGGGGGGGGGGGGGGGGGGGGGGGGGGGGGGGGGGGGGGGGGGGGGGGGGGGGGGGGGGGGGGGGGGGGGGGGGGGGGGGGGGGGGGGGGGGGGGGGGGGGGGGGGGGGGGGGGGGGGGGGGGGGGGGGGGGGGGGGGGGGGGGGGGGGGGGGGGGGGGGGGGGGGGGGGGGGGGGGGGGGGGGGGGGGGGGGGGGGGGGGGGGGGGGGGGGGGGGGGGGGGGGGGGGGGGGGGGGGGGGGGGGGGGGGGGGGGGGGGGGGGGGGGGGGGGGGGGGGGGGGGGGGGGGGGGGGGGGGGGGGGGGGGGGGGGGGGGGGGGGGGGGGGGGGGGGGGGGGGGGGGGGGGGGGGGGGGGGGGGGGGGGGGGGGGGGGGGGGGGGGGGGGGGGGGGGGGGGGGGGGGGGGGGGGGGGGGGGGGGGGGGGGGGGGGGGGGGGGGGGGGGGGGGGGGGGGGGGGGGGGGGGGGGGGGGGGGGGGGGGGGGGGGGGGGGGGGGGGGGGGGGGGGGGGGGGGGGGGGGGGGGGGGGGGGGGGGGGGGGGGGGGGGGGGGGGGGGGGGGGGGGGGGGGGGGGGGGGGGGGGGGGGGGGGGGGGGGGGGGGGGGGGGGGGGGGGGGGGGGGGGGGGGGGGGGGGGGGGGGGGGGGGGGGGGGGGGGGGGGGGGGGGGGGGGGGGGGGGGGGGGGGGGGGGGGGGGGGGGGGGGGGGGGGGGGGGGGGGGGGGGGGGGGGGGGGGGGGGGGGGGGGGGGGGGGGGGGGGGGGGGGGGGGGGGGGGGGGGGGGGGGGGGGGGGGGGGGGGGGGGGGGGGGGGGGGGGGGGGGGGGGGGGGGGGGGGGGGGGGGGGGGGGGGGGGGGGGGGGGGGGGGGGGGGGGGGGGGGGGGGGGGGGGGGGGGGGGGGGGGGGGGGGGGGGGGGGGGGGGGGGGGGGGGGGGGGGGGGGGGGGGGGGGGGGGGGGGGGGGGGGGGGGGGGGGGGGGGGGGGGGGGGGGGGGGGGGGGGGGGGGGGGGGGGGGGGGGGGGGGGGGGGGGGGGGGGGGGGGGGGGGGGGGGGGGGGGGGGGGGGGGGGGGGGGGGGGGGGGGGGGGGGGGGGGGGGGGGGGGGGGGGGGGGGGGGGGGGGGGGGGGGGGGGGGGGGGGGGGGGGGGGGGGGGGGGGGGGGGGGGGGGGGGGGGGGGGGGGGGGGGGGGGGGGGGGGGGGGGGGGGGGGGGGGGGGGGGGGGGGGGGGGGGGGGGGGGGGGGGGGGGGGGGGGGGGGGGGGGGGGGGGGGGGGGGGGGGGGGGGGGGGGGGGGGGGGGGGGGGGGGGGGGGGGGGGGGGGGGGGGGGGGGGGGGGGGGGGGGGGGGGGGGGGGGGGGGGGGGGGGGGGGGGGGGGGGGGGGGGGGGGGGGGGGGGGGGGGGGGGGGGGGGGGGGGGGGGGGGGGGGGGGGGGGGGGGGGGGGGGGGGGGGGGGGGGGGGGGGGGGGGGGGGGGGGGGGGGGGGGGGGGGGGGGGGGGGGGGGGGGGGGGGGGGGGGGGGGGGGGGGGGGGGGGGGGGGGGGGGGGGGGGGGGGGGGGGGGGGGGGGGGGGGGGGGGGGGGGGGGGGGGGGGGGGGGGGGGGGGGGGGGGGGGGGGGGGGGGGGGGGGGGGGGGGGGGGGGGGGGGGGGGGGGGGGGGGGGGGGGGGGGGGGGGGGGGGGGGGGGGGGGGGGGGGGGGGGGGGGGGGGGGGGGGGGGGGGGGGGGGGGGGGGGGGGGGGGGGGGGGGGGGGGGGGGGGGGGGGGGGGGGGGGGGGGGGGGGGGGGGGGGGGGGGGGGGGGGGGGGGGGGGGGGGGGGGGGGGGGGGGGGGGGGGGGGGGGGGGGGGGGGGGGGGGGGGGGGGGGGGGGGGGGGGGGGATTGGTTGGGGGGGGGGGGGGGGGGGGGGGGGGGGGGGGGGGGGGGGGGGGGGGGGGGGGGGGGGGGGGGGGGGGGGGGGGGGGGGGGGGGGGGGGGGGGGGGGGGGGGGGGGGGGGGGGGGGGGGGGGGGGGGGGGGGGGGGGGGGGGGGGGGGGGGGGGGGGGGGGGGGGGGGGGGGGGGGGGGGGGGGGGGGGGGGGGGGGGGGGGGGGGGGGGGGGGGGGGGGGGGGGGGGGGGGGGGGGGGGGGGGGGGGGGGGGGGGGGGGGGGGGGGGGGGGGGGGGGGGGGGGGGGGGGGGGGGGGGGGGGGGGGGGGGGGGGGGGGGGGGGGGGGGGGGGGGGGGGGGGGGGGGGGGGGGGGGGGGGGGGGGGGGGGGGGGGGGGGGGGGGGGGGGGGGGGGGGGGGGGGTGGGGGGGGGGGGGGGGGGGGGGGGGGGGGGGGGGGGGGGGGGGGGGGGGGGGGGGGGGGGGGGGGGGGGGGGGGGAGGGGGGGGGGGGGGGGGGGGGGGGGGGGGGGGGGGGGGGGGGGGGGGGGGGGGGGGGGGGGGGGGGGGGGGGGGGGGGGGGGGGGGGGGGGGGGGGGGGGGGGGGGGGGTTTTGGGGGGGGGGGGGGGGGGGGGGGGGGGGGGGGGGGGGGGGGGGGGGGGGGGGGGGGGGGGGGGGGGGGGGGGGGGGGGGGGGGGGGGGGGGGGGGGGGGGGGGGGGGGGGGGGGGGGGGGGGGGGGGGGGGGGGGGGGGGGGGGGGGGGGGGGGGGGGGGGGGGGGGGGGGTTTTGGGGGGGGGGGGGGGGGGGGGGGGGGGGGGGGGGGGGGGGGGGGGGGGGGGGGGGGGGGGGGGGGGGGGGGGGGGGGGGGGGGGGGGGGGGGGGGGGGGGGGGGGGGGGGGGGGGGGGGGGGGGGGGGGGGGGGGGGGGGGGGGGGGGGGGGGGGGGGGGGGGGGGGGGGGGGGGGGGGGGGGGGGGGGGGGGGGGGGGGGGGGGGGGGGGGGGGGGGGGGGGGGGGGGGGGGGGGGGGGGGGGGGGGGGGGGGGGGGGGTTTTTTTTTTTTTTTTTGGGGGGGGGGGGGGGGGGGGGGGGGGGGGGGGGGGGGGGGGGGGGGGGGGGGGGGGGGGGGGGGGGGGGGGGGGGGGGGGGGGGGGGGGGGGGGGGGGGGGGGGGGGGGGGGGGGGGGGGGGGGGGGGGGGGGGGGGGGGGGGGGGGGGGGGGGGGGGGGGGGGGGGGGGGGGGGGGGGGGGGGGGGGGGGGGGGGGGGGGGGGGGGGGGGGGGGGGGGGGGGGGGGTTTTTTTTTTTTTTTTTTAAAATTTTTTTTTGGGGGGGGGGGGGGGGGGGGGGGGGGGGGGGGGGGGGGGGGGGGGGGGGGGGGGGGGGGGGGGGGGGGGGGGGGGGGGGGGGGGGGGGGGGGGGGGGGGGGGGGGGGGGGGGGGGGGGGGGGGGGGGGGGGGGGGGGGGGGGGGGGGGGGGGGGGGGGGGGGGGGGGGGGGGGGGGGGGGGGGGGGGGGGGGGGGGGGGGGGGGGGGGGGGGGGGGGGGGGGGGGGGGGGGGGGGGGGGGGGGGGGGGGGGGGGGGGGGGGGGGGGGGGGGGGGGGGGGGGGGGGGGGGGGGGGGGGGGGGGGGGGGGGGGGGGGGGGGGGGGGGGGGGGGGGGGGGGGGAAAAAAAAAAAAAAAGGGGGGGGGGGGGGGGGGGGGGGGGGGGGGGGGGGGGGGGGGGGGGGGGGGGGGGGGGGGGGGGGGGGGGGGGGGGGGGGGGGGGGGGGGGGGGGGGGGGGGGGGGGGGGGGGGGGGGGGGGGGGGGGGGGGGGGGGGGGGGGGGGGGGGGGGGGGGGGGGGGGGGGGGGGGGGGGGGGGGGGGGGGGTTTTTTGGGGGGGGGGGGGGGGGGGGGGGGGGGGGGGGGGGGGGGGGGGGGGGGGGGGGGGGGGGGGGGGGGGGGGGGTTTTTTTTTTTTTTTTTTTTTTGGGGGGGGGGGGGGGGGGGGTTTTTTTTTTTGGGGGGGGGTTTTGGGGGGGGGGGGGGGGGGGGGGGGGGGGGGGGGGGGGGGGGGGGGGGGGGGGGGGGGGGGGGGGGGGGGGGGGGGGGGGGGGGGGGGGGGGGGGGGGGGGGGGGGGGGGGGGGGGGGGGGGGGGGGGGGGGGGGGGGGGGGGTTTTTTTTGGGGGGGGGGGGGGGGGGGGGGGGGGGGGGGGGGGGGGGGGGGGGGGGGGGGGGGGGGGGGGGGGGGGGGGGGGGGGGGGGGGGGGGGGGGGGGGGGGGGGGGGGGGGGGGGGGGGGGGGGGGGGGGGGGGGGGGGGGGGGGGGGGGGGGGGGGGGGGGGGGGGGGGGGGGGGGGGGGGGGGGGGGGGGGGGGGGGGGGGGGGGGGGGGGGGGGGGGGGGGGGGGGGGGGGGGGGGGGGGGGGGGGGGGGGGGGGGGGGGGGGGGGGGGGGGGGGGGGGGGGGGGGGGGGGGGGGGGGGGGGGGGGGGGGGGGGGGGGGGGGGGGGGGGGGTTGGGGGGGGGGGGGGGGGGGGGGGGGGGTGGGGGGGGGGGGGGGGGGGGGGGGGGGGGGGGGGGGGGGGGGGGGGGGGGGGGGGGGGGGGG
>JAJQQW010001471.1:2500-7500 GCA_025583905.1 Ia io | reverse complement strand
ACTTTTTTTTTTTTTTGGTTGGGAGACTTTATATTGAATATTAAAGGCAAGAATGAATTTTTTCCAGGACATTTTTTTTTTGTGTTGTGTGTTTTTTTTTTTTTTTTTTTATTGAAGATTTGGAGTTTTGTGGGTTTTTTTTTTGAGGGATATTTTCTTTTCTACTCTTTTTAGGCCAAGTTTGAGTGGTTTTATGAGGGTTGATTGTTGGGTGGGGTGGGGAATTTTTTGGCGGTGTATGGTATGTTAATGTTATTAATTACTAAAATTCCTAAAAAATTGGTTTTTTTTTGGCAAATTTTTCAAATTTGGCCCAATTGATTGAAGGATAATAAAAAAAATATTTTGTTTTGTTTAAAAAAAAAAAAATAATTTTTTAATTTTGTTTAATGTGGTTTTTCTTTTAGGCGGGGATCTAGAATTGGTGTTTAGAGGGTGAGTTTTTTTTTTAAAAAAAATACTCAAATTTAAATTTTTTTTTAATAAAAATATGGGGGTTAATTCTCCACACAATAATTAGGTGTGGTAACAATAACAAAAAAAATAAAAAACATAACAGGGGAAAAATAAAAAAAATATTTAAAACCCCATTATATTTTATAACCATTTTTAAGGGGATTGAGGTTTTTTCAAAAAACTTTTATTTATAAAAAAGATTTACATATAAAATTTTGGTTATTTAATAAAAAAGGGTTAGAAGTTTGTTCCCAAAAATAATAGGGTGGGAATTTATGTTTGATGAATTTTTATTTATTTTTTTTCCTGTTTTTTTTCTCCTTGTTGGGGGGGACATTCGTTTGGTGTTGTGTACCCCCCACCCCCTATGTCATGCACTAAGGACTTGTGTATTGTGGGGATATGAAAGACCTCCATTGTTGTTTTTAAACAGAGTTTTAGGACGAGATGTGGGATGAGTGAGGCCACGCGGTGATTTTGTAGAGTCGGGAGTCGGGGGTGTTGATAGGTGAGATGTGTAGATGGTAGATACTTATTCAATGAGGTATTGATTTTTAACCAGGTGCGGCGTGTCGTGTTGGAGGGGAATCATTGTGAGTATTGGGCAGGGGAGAGAGAGTTTGGGGATTAGGTTAAGTGTGGTTGTGGGAATGCGGTACGTGGGGAGGGAGGGCGAAGTGGGGATGCGGATAAGGGGAAAAAAAAAGGGAATTGTGGTGCGAGTTAGCGTTCGGAAGGGGAGTTTGAGGTGGGTGGGGATGTGGGGCGGCGGGGGGGTGGGTGAATCTTGATGGTTGTCAGTTGGTGAAGGGGTGAGGTGTTGAGTGGTGTTGGGAGTAGGCTGTGCGGAGTGTTTTGAGGCGGGGGGAAGGGGGGGGCTGTTATTGGTTTGTGGGGTTTATGTACACGGTGGTGGGGGGTGGGTTTATGGGTGGTGTGGGTATTGGGGGGCTGTGAATGATGGGAGGGTCGGTGAGGTGTGCGGAGGGGTGTGGGGTGTAAAGTAGGGATTGAGGGTGAGAGGAGAATGAGGTGAATGGGTGGGGTGTGCCGGGAGCCGTGGGTGTTTTGGGTATGAAAGAGGGTATGTGGAAGGACAGGTATGGGTGAGGGAGTTAGGCGCGAGGCCACAAAATTGGTGGAGATGAGAGATGGGGTAGGGGGGGATAGGGAGAGTGTGTGGGCTGTCGAAAATGGGAAGTGGATTGGGTGTTCGAGGGGAGTGGGACGCTGTGGGAGGGTTGGGCGTTTAGGGGGGGGGTGGGGGCGTGGTTGAGGTGGGGGAGTGGTGGCGGGAGGAAAGGTGGGAGGGGGGAGGGGATATGAGGGTGTGTGATGTGTTGGGGTGTGGCGTGTAATTAGGAGGTTGGGTTAGGGATTTGGTTTGGGCGGGATTGGGTGGAGGGGGGGCGGGGCGGCAGGGGTGGCGTGGGGGTGGTGGGGTGGGGGTGGAGTTAGGGAGGTGGTGGTTATTGGCGGAGGGGGGGAGTATTTTAGGGGGGTGTTTTTTGGGGGGCGGGCGTGAAGGGTAGTAAGGATAATAATTTAGGATTAAAGGGGGAATAATTCGGGTGGGATGGGGGGGGGGGGGGGGGGGCAGGTGCCAATTTGGGGGTGGAGGGAATTGAGGTTTTGGGTGATGGTTTAGATGGTCAGGTTGGCGGGGATTTATGAGGGAAGGGTGGGTGTGTGATAGGGGGATCAGGCGCGGGGGATGGGATACAAGTAGGGGGGGTTAGGATGTTTAATAATCCATGGACGTGGGGTAAACAGGGTGGGGGGGAGGTTTTTTCAAAAATATTGGGATGTTTGTGTAGGTGTGGATTTTTCGGGGGGGGGGACATGGGGTGGTGCGGGGGGGGAGTTTGGGGGGGGGGTGGGGTTGAGTTTGGTTTGGGGACGGGTGTTTTGGGGGGGCGAAGAGAGGGGGGACTGGGGGTGGTATAGGGGGAACCTTGTGGGTGGCATTGGGGGGGTAAGGGTGGGGGCCATAATGGTGGACCAAGGGAAGGGACCCCAAAACTAGGGTGTGGACTGGGTGGGGGGCGAGGGCGCGATGTGGGGGGGGACTGAGGGGCGCGTGGGTGGCTGGGGGTTAGTGAGGGGGGGCATGCTGGGGAGAAAAAGGGGGGGCCCGAGAACAGTAGGGAAAAGGGGTGAGTGGGGAGGGGTGGTTGTCGGGGGTTTTGAAATTACTTTTTTGGAAGAGTTTTTAGTGAATATTTGGGGGTAAAGGGGTTGGGGGGGGGATGGCGGGGGGTGGAGGGGTTCTGAATTGGGGGAAAGAGTGGGGGGTGGGGCGAGGGGGCGGGGGGGGATGTAAGAAAGTGGGAGGGAAAGGGGAATAAGGGGATAAGTTAAGAATTCGGCAGCCCGTAATGGAAAATGGTGGAAATTGGAGGAAAAAAAATGGTATTGGGGCGAAGCGGACCTGGGGGGAATGGTGATAGGAAGGGGGCGGAGGGAGGGGGAAGGAGTGGTTTTGGAGGGTGGATGTTGCGGGAAAGATTGGGGGATCACAAGTTGGGAGGGGGGTTAGGGGGAAGGAGGGGGATAAAAGGGAATTAGACATGAAGGGGGATAAGAATTAGGGTGGGGATGTTGAGGGTAATAGTCCAAAATGGGGGTGGGTAGGGGATGGGGGGATTGGGGGTATGGGGGATGAGGACGTTGCGGTAAGGGGGTAGATGGTAAATGGGGTGGTAAAAGGGATTAGTGGTAATAATATGGGGTGTGGGACCGGGGGGGTATGGTGGGGAGTGTAATTGGAAGGTGGGGGGGGGGGGGTGCAGTAGATAAGATGATGGGTGCTAATTTTTTGGGTTAGGGAGAGGTGGGAATGTGGTATTTGTGGAGATAGGGGGGGAGGGGGGGGGCGACTATGGTATGGCCAATGGAGGGGGCCCTACGGGCACAAACAAACATATTTTGGGATAATGGGGGGGGAGGAACGGGGGTTGGCATAGCTTGTTGTATTTGATAGGGGAGGGAAATGGGGTAGCGTTGGCATTTGTATGATGGTAATAAAGGGTTGCGGGCCCATCAATGGTTACTTTCTATATAATTAATGGGGAGTATTGGGGGGGGGGGAGCTGATAAGAGACGTGGCGGTGGTAGGGGGCGTTTTTTGCTGAGGGGTTTGGTATAGGGGGGAAGGTGGTATTTATTGGGGGTTTCGTGACGGGGGAGTGAGTGGGGTAGGGGGGGGGAGGATGGGGGGGACGAGTAGCGGGTTAGGTGGTAAATCAACTTTGTGAGGTTCCATATTGTGGTGGGCTGGACACATATTCGGACTTGGTGGGGAGGCTAGTAGGTTGGGGATATGAAGGGTTTACAAGTGGTAAATCAAGAGGATTTGGTTGGGTGGATTTTCAGGGGGGACAGGTAAATAGTTGGGGTGTTGTAAAGGGTGAATACAGCTTGGAATTGGGGGTTTCAGTTGAATGGATGTTTCATGATAAGCTGGGGGGGGTGAATATAAATATCCTTAGGAAAAAGAGAATTGGGGAGGGGGGGGGGCACCGGGTTTGGGGTGATTAATAAAACGAAAGGGTGGAAATAAATGGGTGGGGGATGGGGGAGGGGTTTGTATTCCATTAGGTTATGTTCCTACCCAGGGGAGAAGGCCTAAGGAAAGGTCTTCGGGGGAGATCTAATGGCGCGGAGGGAGTGGGGAGGGGATTATTATAGTGTCTGGGATCAATAAGGGATAAGGTGGGTGGGTATAGCCCCAAATGGAGTTGGCAGCTCAGGGGGCAACTAGGAAGGGCTTGTAGATGTGGGGGGGGGCCCAAGATGGCGGGGGTTCAGGGGGGGGGGATGGGTTGTTAGGGGGGGCTCAATGAGGGCATATCATACGGGTCATGTTAAAGGCGACAAAAGGGGGGGGGAATGGAGGTTTGGGGGAAGGGGGGGGGGGTTAGGGGGGCGGAAGTGAGAGTGGGGGATATAGGGAGGGGGGGGATGCGTTGGGGATGGGGTCGGGGTTTGGGGTGGGGGCGAGGAGGGGGGGAGGGTGCGGTATAGGGGTTTTGAATGGGGGGTGGTGGGGGGGGCGTGGAGGGGAGTTTGGGTGGGAGGGGAGAACACGGGAACAAGGGGGATGTTGGGGGAAATGGGTGGGGCAACGGGGGACAAAAGGGGGTGGGGGGGATGGGGGATGGGGGGAATTTAAATGGGATTTGGGGAGTGAGTAGGAGGCTGCAGGGGGAGGGGGGATCAGGAGAGGGGGGCAATTTAGGGTTGCTTGGGGGGGGGGGAGGGTGGGTTTTTTTGGGAGGGGAGTGAAGAGGAGAGGGTTGATTGGGGGGGGTGGGGGGGGGGGGGGGTGGAGGTGTTGTTGGAGGTGGGGGTGGACAGGGCTACATTGGGGACGGGAAAGGGGGAAAAGGGGGGGGGGGATTACAGAGGCAAGAGAGGGGGGAAAGGGGGAGGGGAAGGAATTGGGGGGGGGGGGGGGGAGGGAGGATGGGGGTTTAGGGGGGGGGGTGGGGGGGGGGGGGGGGGGGGGGGACGGGGAGGGGAAGGGTGGGGGGAGGTTGGGA
>JAJQQW010000370.1:5000-15000 GCA_025583905.1 Ia io | reverse complement strand
AAAAAAAAAAAAAAAAAAAAAAAAAAAAAAAAAAAAAAAAAAAAAAAAAAAAAAAAAAAAAAAAAAAAAAAAAAAAAAAAAAAAAAAAAAAAAAAAAAAAAAAAAAAAAAAAAAAAAAAAAAAAAAAAAAAAAAAAAAAAAAAAAAAAAAAAAAAAAAAAAAAAAAAAAAAAAAAAAAAAAAAAAAAAAAAAAAAAAAAAAAAAAAAAAAAAAAAAAAAAAAAAAAAAAAAAAAAAAAAAAAAAAAAAAAAAAAAAAAAAAAAAAAAAAAAAAAAAAAAAAAAAAAAAAAAAAAAAAAAAAAAAAAAAAAAAAAAAAAAAAAAAAAAAAAAAAAAAAAAAAAAAAAAAAAAAAAAAAAAAAAAAAAAAAAAAAAAAAAAAAAAAAAAAAAAAAAAAAAAAAAAAAAAAAAAAAAAAAAAAAAAAAAAAAAAAAAAAAAAAAAAAAAAAAAAAAAAAAAAAAAAAAAAAAAAAAAAAAAAAAAAAAAAAAAAAAAAAAAAAAAAAAAAAAAAAAAAAAAAAAAAAAAAAAAAAAAAAAAAAAAAAAAAAAAAAAAAAAAAAAAAAAAAAAAAAAAAAAAAAAAAAAAAAAAAAAAAAAAAAAAAAAAAAAAAAAAAAAAAAAAAAAAAAAAAAAAAAAAAAAAAAAAAAAAAAAAAAAAAAAAAAAAAAAAAAAAAAAAAAAAAAAAAAAAAAAAAAAAAAAAAAAAAAAAAAAAAAAAAAAAAAAAAAAAAAAAAAAAAAAAAAAAAAAAAAAAAAAAAAAAAAAAAAAAAAAAAAAAAAAAAAAAAAAAAAAAAAAAAAAAAAAAAAAAAAAAAAAAAAAAAAAAAAAAAAAAAAAAAAAAAAAAAAAAAAAAAAAAAAAAAAAAAAAAAAAAAAAAAAAAAAAAAAAAAAAAAAAAAAAAAAAAAAAAAAAAAAAAAAAAAAAAAAAAAAAAAAAAAAAAAAAAAAAAAAAAAAAAAAAAAAAAAAAAAAAAAAAAAAAAAAAAAAAAAAAAAAAAAAAAAAAAAAAAAAAAAAAAAAAAAAAAAAAAAAAAAAAAAAAAAAAAAAAAAAAAAAAAAAAAAAAAATAAAAAAAAAAAAAAAAAAAAAAAAAAAAAAAAAAAAAAAAAAAAAAAAAAAAAAAAAAAAAAAAAAAAAAAAAAAAAAAAAAAAAAAAAAAAAAAAAAAAAAAAAAAAAAAAAAAAAAAAAAAAAAAAAAAAAAAAAAAAAAAAAAAAAAAAAAAAAAAAAAAAAAAAAAAAAAAAAAAAAAAAAAAAAAAAAAAAAAAAAAAAAAAAAAAAAAAAAAAAAAAAAAAAAAAAAAAAAAAAAAAAAAAAAAAAAAAAAAAAAAAAAAAAAAAAAAAAAAAAAAAAAAAAAAAAAAAAAAAAAAAAAAAAAAAAAAAAAAAAAAAAAAAAAAAAAAAAAAAAAAAAAAAAAAAAAAAAAAAAAAAAAAAAAAAAAAAAAAAAAAAAAAAAAAAAAAAAAAAAAAAAAAAAAAAAAAAAAAAAAAAAAAAAAAAAAAAAAAAAAAAAAAAAAAAAAAAAAAAAAAAAAAAAAAAAAAAAAAAAAAAAAAAAAAAAAAAAAAAAAAATTAAAAAAAAAAAAAAAAAAAAAAAAAAAAAAAAAAAAAAAAAAAAAAAAAAAAAAAAAAAAAAAAAAAAAAAAAAAAAAAAAAAAAAAAAAAAAAAAAAAAAAAAAAAAAAAAAAAAAAAAAAAAAAAAAAAAAAAAAAAAAAAAAAAAAAAAAAAAAAAAAAAAAAAAAAAAAAAAAAAAAAAAAAAAAAAAAAAAAAAAAAAAAAAAAAAAAAAAAAAAAAAAAAAAAAAAAAAAAAAAAAAAAAAAAAAAAAAAAAAAAAAAAAAAAAAAAAAAAAAAAAAAAAAAAAAAAAAAAAAAAAAAAAAAAAAAAAAAAAAAAAAAAAAAAAAAAAAAAAAAAAAAAAAAAAAAAAAAAAAAAAAAAAAAAAAAAAAAAAAAAAAAAAAAAAAAAAAAAAAAAAAAAAAAAAAAAAAAAAAAAAAAAAAAAAAAAAAAAAAAAAAAAAAAAAAAAAAAAAAAAAAAAAAAAAAAAAAAAAAAAAAAAAAAAAAAAAAAAAAAAAAAAAAAAAAAAAAAAAAAAAAAAAAAAAAAAAAAAAAAAAAAAAAAAAAAAAAAAAAAAAAAAAAAAAAAAAAAAAAAAAAAAAAAAAAAAAAAAAAAAAAAAAAAAAAAAAAAAAAAAAAAAAAAAAAAAAAAAAAAAAAAAAAAAAAAAAAAAAAAAAAAAAAAAAAAAAAAAAAAAAAAAAAAAAAAAAAAAAAAAAAAAAAAAAAAAAAAAAAAAAAAAAAAAAAAAAAAAAAAAAAAAAAAAAAAAAAAAAAAAAAAAAAAAAAAAAAAAAAAAAAAAAAAAAAAAAAAAAAAAAAAAAAAAAAAAAAAAAAAAAAAAAAAAAAAAAAAAAAAAAAAAAAAAAAAAAAAAAAAAAAAAAAAAAAAAAAAAAAAAAAAAAAAAAAAAAAAAAAAAAAAAAAAAAAAAAAAAAAAAAAAAAAAAAAAAAAAAAAAAAAAAAAAAAAAAAAAAAAAAAAAAAAAAAAAAAAAAAAAAAAAAAAAAAAAAAAAAAAAAAAAAAAAAAAAAAAAAAAAAAAAAAAAAAAAAAAAAAAAAAAAAAAAAAAAAAAAAAAAAAAAAAAAAAAAAAAAAAAAAAAAAAAAAAAAAAAAAAAAAAAAAAAAAAAAAAAAAAAAAAAAAAAAAAAAAAAAAAAAAAAAAAAAAAAAAAAAAAAAAAAAAAAAAAAAAAAAAAAAAAAAAAAAAAAAAAAAAAAAAAAAAAAAAAAAAAAAAAAAAAAAAAAAAAAAAAAAAAAAAAAAAAAAAAAAAAAAAAAAAAAAAAAAAAAAAAAAAAAAAAAAAAAAAAAAAAAAAAAAAAAAAAAAAAAAAAAAAAAAAAAAAAAAAAAAAAAAAAAAAAAAAAAAAAAAAAAAAAAAAAAAAAAAAAAAAAAAAAAAAAAAAAAAAAAAAAAAAAAAAAAAAAAAAAAAAAAAAAAAAAAAAAAAAAAAAAAAAAAAAAAAAAAAAAAAAAAAAAAAAAAAAAAAAAAAAAAAAAAAAAAAAAAAAAAAAAAAAAAAAAAAAAAAAAAAAAAAAAAAAAAAAAAAAAAAAAAAAAAAAAAAAAAAAAAAAAAAAAAAAAAAAAAAAAAAAAAAAAAAAAAAAAAAAAAAAAAAAAAAAAAAAAAAAAAAAAAAAAAAAAAAAAAAAAAAAAAAAAAAAAAAAAAAAAAAAAAAAAAAAAAAAAAAAAAAAAAAAAAAAAAAAAAAAAAAAAAAAAAAAAAAAAAAAAAAAAAAAAAAAAAAAAAAAAAAAAAAAAAAAAAAAAAAAAAAAAAAAAAAAAAAAAAAAAAAAAAAAAAAAAAAAAAAAAAAAAAAAAAAAAAAAAAAAAAAAAAAAAAAAAAAAAAAAAAAAAAAAAAAAAAAAAAAAAAAAAAAAAAAAAAAAAAAAAAAAAAAAAAAAAAAAAAAAAAAAAAAAAAAAAAAAAAAAAAAAAAAAAAAAAAAAAAAAAAAAAAAAAAAAAAAAAAAAAAAAAAAAAAAAAAAAAAAAAAAAAAAAAAAAAAAAAAAAAAAAAAAAAAAAAAAAAAAAAAAAAAAAAAAAAAAAAAAAAAAAAAAAAAAAAAAAAAAAAAAAAAAAAAAAAAAAAAAAAAAAAAAAAAAAAAAAAAAAAAAAAAAAAAAAAAAAAAAAAAAAAAAAAAAAAAAAAAAAAAAAAAAAAAAAAAAAAAAAAAAAAAAAAAAAAAAAAAAAAAAAAAAAAAAAAAAAAAAAAAAAAAAAAAAAAAAAAAAAAAAAAAAAAAAAAAAAAAAAAAAAAAAAAAAAAAAAAAAAAAAAAAAAAAAAAAAAAAAAAAAAAAAAAAAAAAAAAAAAAAAAAAAAAAAAAAAAAAAAAAAAAAAAAAAAAAAAAAAAAAAAAAAAAAAAAAAAAAAAAAAAAAAAAAAAAAAAAAAAAAAAAAAAAAAAAAAAAAAAAAAAAAAAAAAAAAAAAAAAAAAAAAAAAAAAAAAAAAAAAAAAAAAAAAAAAAAAAAAAAAAAAAAAAAAAAAAAAAAAAAAAAAAAAAAAAAAAAAAAAAAAAAAAAAAAAAAAAAAAAAAAAAAAAAAAAAAAAAAAAAAAAAAAAAAAAAAAAAAAAAAAAAAAAAAAAAAAAAAAAAAAAAAAAAAAAAAAAAAAAAAAAAAAAAAAAAAAAAAAAAAAAAAAAAAAAAAAAAAAAAAAAAAAAAAAAAAAAAAAAAAAAAAAAAAAAAAAAAAAAAAAAAAAAAAAAAAAAAAAAAAAAAAAAAAAAAAAAAAAAAAAAAAAAAAAAAAAAAAAAAAAAAAAAAAAAAAAAAAAAAAAAAAAAAAAAAAAAAAAAAAAAAAAAAAAAAAAAAAAAAAAAAAAAAAAAAAAAAAAAAAAAAAAAAAAAAAAAAAAAAAAAAAAAAAAAAAAAAAAAAAAAAAAAAAAAAAAAAAAAAAAAAAAAAAAAAAAAAAAAAAAAAAAAAAAAAAAAAAAAAAAAAAAAAAAAAAAAAAAAAAAAAAAAAAAAAAAAAAAAAAAAAAAAAAAAAAAAAAAAAAAAAAAAAAAAAAAAAAAAAAAAAAAAAAAAAAAAAAAAAAAAAAAAAAAAAAAAAAAAAAAAAAAAAAAAAAAAAAAAAAAAAAAAAAAAAAAAAAAAAAAAAAAAAAAAAAAAAAAAAAAAAAAAAAAAAAAAAAAAAAAAAAAAAAAAAAAAAAAAAAAAAAAAAAAAAAAAAAAAAAAAAAAAAAAAAAAAAAAAAAAAAAAAAAAAAAAAAAAAAAAAAAAAAAAAAAAAAAAAAAAAAAAAAAAAAAAAAAAAAAAAAAAAAAAAAAAAAAAAAAAAAAAAAAAAAAAAAAAAAAAAAAAAAAAAAAAAAAAAAAAAAAAAAAAAAAAAAAAAAAAAAAAAAAAAAAAAAAAAAAAAAAAAAAAAAAAAAAAAAAAAAAAAAAAAAAAAAAAAAAAAAAAAAAAAAAAAAAAAAAAAAAAAAAAAAAAAAAAAAAAAAAAAAAAAAAAAAAAAAAAAAAAAAAAAAAAAAAAAAAAAAAAAAAAAAAAAAAAAAAAAAAAAAAAAAAAAAAAAAAAAAAAAAAAAAAAAAAAAAAAAAAAAAAAAAAAAAAAAAAAAAAAAAAAAAAAAAAAAAAAAAAAAAAAAAAAAAAAAAAAAAAAAAAAAAAAAAAAAAAAAAAAAAAAAAAAAAAAAAAAAAAAAAAAAAAAAAAAAAAAAAAAAAAAAAAAAAAAAAAAAAAAAAAAAAAAAAAAAAAAAAAAAAAAAAAAAAAAAAAAAAAAAAAAAAAAAAAAAAAAAAAAAAAAAAAAAAAAAAAAAAAAAAAAAAAAAAAAAAAAAAAAAAAAAAAAAAAAAAAAAAAAAAAAAAAAAAAAAAAAAAAAAAAAAAAAAAAAAAAAAAAAAAAAAAAAAAAAAAAAAAAAAAAAAAAAAAAAAAAAAAAAAAAAAAAAAAAAAAAAAAAAAAAAAAAAAAAAAAAAAAAAAAAAAAAAAAAAAAAAAAAAAAAAAAAAAAAAAAAAAAAAAAAAAAAAAAAAAAAAAAAAAAAAAAAAAAAAAAAAAAAAAAAAAAAAAAAAAAAAAAAAAAAAAAAAAAAAAAAAAAAAAAAAAAAAAAAAAAAAAAAAAAAAAAAAAAAAAAAAAAAAAAAAAAAAAAAAAAAAAAAAAAAAAAAAAAAAAAAAAAAAAAAAAAAAAAAAAAAAAAAAAAAAAAAAAAAAAAAAAAAAAAAAAAAAAAAAAAAAAAAAAAAAAAAAAAAAAAAAAAAAAAAAAAAAAAAAAAAAAAAAAAAAAAAAAAAAAAAAAAAAAAAAAAAAAAAAAAAAAAAAAAAAAAAAAAAAAAAAAAAAAAAAAAAAAAAAAAAAAAAAAAAAAAAAAAAAAAAAAAAAAAAAAAAAAAAAAAAAAAAAAAAAAAAAAAAAAAAAAAAAAAAAAAAAAAAAAAAAAAAAAAAAAAAAAAAAAAAAAAAAAAAAAAAAAAAAAAAAAAAAAAAAAAAAAAAAAAAAAAAAAAAAAAAAAAAAAAAAAAAAAAAAAAAAAAAAAAAAAAAAAAAAAAAAAAAAAAAAAAAAAAAAAAAAAAAAAAAAAAAAAAAAAAAAAAAAAAAAAAAAAAAAAAAAAAAAAAAAAAAAAAAAAAAAAAAAAAAAAAAAAAAAAAAAAAAAAAAAAAAAAAAAAAAAAAAAAAAAAAAAAAAAAAAAAAAAAAAAAAAAAAAAAAAAAAAAAAAAAAAAAAAAAAAAAAAAAAAAAAAAAAAAAAAAAAAAAAAAAAAAAAAAAAAAAAAAAAAAAAAAAAAAAAAAAAAAAAAAAAAAAAAAAAAAAAAAAAAAAAAAAAAAAAAAAAAAAAAAAAAAAAAAAAAAAAAAAAAAAAAAAAAAAAAAAAAAAAAAAAAAAAAAAAAAAAAAAAAAAAAAAAAAAAAAAAAAAAAAAAAAAAAAAAAAAAAAAAAAAAAAAAAAAAAAAAAAAAAAAAAAAAAAAAAAAAAAAAAAAAAAAAAAAAAAAAAAAAAAAAAAAAAAAAAAAAAAAAAAAAAAAAAAAAAAAAAAAAAAAAAAAAAAAAAAAAAAAAAAAAAAAAAAAAAAAAAAAAAAAAAAAAAAAAAAAAAAAAAAAAAAAAAAAAAAAAAAAAAAAAAAAAAAAAAAAAAAAAAAAAAAAAAAAAAAAAAAAAAAAAAAAAAAAAAAAAAAAAAAAAAAAAAAAAAAAAAAAAAAAAAAAAAAAAAAAAAAAAAAAAAAAAAAAAAAAAAAAAAAAAAAAAAAAAAAAAAAAAAAAAAAAAAAAAAAAAAAAAAAAAAAAAAAAAAAAAAAAAAAAAAAAAAAAAAAAAAAAAAAAAAAAAAAAAAAAAAAAAAAAAAAAAAAAAAAAAAAAAAAAAAAAAAAAAAAAAAAAAAAAAAAAAAAAAAAAAAAAAAAAAAAAAAAAAAAAAAAAAAAAAAAAAAAAAAAAAAAAAAAAAAAAAAAAAAAAAAAAAAAAAAAAAAAAAAAAAAAAAAAAAAAAAAAAAAAAAAAAAAAAAAAAAAAAAAAAAAAAAAAAAAAAAAAAAAAAAAAAAAAAAAAAAAAAAAAAAAAAAAAAAAAAAAAAAAAAAAAAAAAAAAAAAAAAAAAAAAAAAAAAAAAAAAAAAAAAAAAAAAAAAAAAAAAAAAAAAAAAAAAAAAAAAAAAAAAAAAAAAAAAAAAAAAAAAAAAAAAAAAAAAAAAAAAAAAAAAAAAAAAAAAAAAAAAAAAAAAAAAAAAAAAAAAAAAAAAAAAAAAAAAAAAAAAAAAAAAAAAAAAAAAAAAAAAAAAAAAAAAAAAAAAAAAAAAAAAAAAAAAAAAAAAAAAAAAAAAAAAAAAAAAAAAAAAAAAAAAAAAAAAAAAAAAAAAAAAAAAAAAAAAAAAAAAAAAAAAAAAAAAAAAAAAAAAAAAAAAAAAAAAAAAAAAAAAAAAAAAAAAAAAAAAAAAAAAAAAAAAAAAAAAAAAAAAAAAAAAAAAAAAAAAAAAAAAAAAAAAAAAAAAAAAAAAAAAAAAAAAAAAAAAAAAAAAAAAAAAAAAAAAAAAAAAAAAAAAAAAAAAAAAAAAAAAAAAAAAAAAAAAAAAAAAAAAAAAAAAAAAAAAAAAAAAAAAAAAAAAAAAAAAAAAAAAAAAAAAAAAAAAAAAAAAAAAAAAAAAAAAAAAAAAAAAAAAAAAAAAAAAAAAAAAAAAAAAAAAAAAAAAAAAAAAAAAAAAAAAAAAAAAAAAAAAAAAAAAAAAAAAAAAAAAAAAAAAAAAAAAAAAAAAAAAAAAAAAAAAAAAAAAAAAAAAAAAAAAAAAAAAAAAAAAAAAAAAAAAAAAAAAAAAAAAAAAAAAAAAAAAAAAAAAAAAAAAAAAAAAAAAAAAAAAAAAAAAAAAAAAAAAAAAAAAAAAAAAAAAAAAAAAAAAAAAAAAAAAAAAAAAAAAAAAAAAAAAAAAAAAAAAAAAAAAAAAAAAAAAAAAAAAAAAAAAAAAAAAAAAAAAAAAAAAAAAAAAAAAAAAAAAAAAAAAAAAAAAAAAAAAAAAAAAAAAAAAAAAAAAAAAAAAAAAAAAAAAAAAAAAAAAAAAAAAAAAAAAAAAAAAAAAAAAAAAAAAAAAAAAAAAAAAAAAAAAAAAAAAAAAAAAAAAAAAAAAAAAAAAAAAAAAAAAAAAAAAAAAAAAAAAAAAAAAAAAAAAAAAAAAAAAAAAAAAAAAAAAAAAAAAAAAAAAAAAAAAAAAAAAAAAAAAAAAAAAAAAAAAAAAAAAAAAAAAAAAAAAAAAAAAAAAAAAAAAAAAAAAAAAAAAAAAAAAAAAAAAAAAAAAAAAAAAAAAAAAAAAAAAAAAAAAAAAAAAAAAAAAAAAAAAAAAAAAAAAAAAAAAAAAAAAAAAAAAAAAAAAAAAAAAAAAAAAAAAAAAAAAAAAAAAAAAAAAAAAAAAAAAAAAAAAAAAAAAAAAAAAAAAAAAAAAAAAAAAAAAAAAAAAAAAAAAAAAAAAAAAAAAAAAAAAAAAAAAAAAAAAAAAAAAAAAAAAAAAAAAAAAAAAAAAAAAAAAAAAAAAAAAAAAAAAAAAAAAAAAAAAAAAAAAAAAAAAAAAAAAAAAAAAAAAAAAAAAAAAAAAAAAAAAAAAAAAAAAAAAAAAAAAAAAAAAAAAAAAAAAAAAAAAAAAAAAAAAAAAAAAAAAAAAAAAAAAAAAAAAAAAAAAAAAAAAAAAAAAAAAAAAAAAAAAAAAAAAAAAAAAAAAAAAAAAAAAAAAAAAAAAAAAAAAAAAAAAAAAAAAAAAAAAAAAAAAAAAAAAAAAAAAAAAAAAAAAAAAAAAAAAAAAAAAAAAAAAAAAAAAAAAAAAAAAAAAAAAAAAAAAAAAAAAAAAAAAAAAAAAAAAAAAAAAAAAAAAAAAAAAAAAAAAAAAAAAAAAAAAAAAAAAAAAAAAAAAAAAAAAAAAAAAAAAAAAAAAAAAAAAAAAATAAAAAAAAACAAAAGAATAAAAAAAAAAAAAAACAAAAATAGATAAAAAAAATAAAAAGAAAAAAAAAAAAAACAAAAGTAAAAAAAAAAAAAAAAATAAAAAAATAAAGAACGGAAAAAAAAAAAAAAAAACTTGTTCTTATATCTACAAAAAAATAAAAAAAAAAAAAAAAAAAAAAAAAAAAAAGTTTGTATAAAAAAAAAAAAAAAAAAAAGAAAAAAACAAAAAAGAAAAAAAAAAAAAAAAAAAAAAAAAAAAAAAAAAAAAAAATAAATAAAAAAATTATTTTAAATTAAAAAAACGTATTAAAAAAAAAAAAAAAAAAAAAATTTTTTTATAGAAAAAAAAAAAAAAATAATAGAAAAGGAAAAAAAAAAAAAACTGAAAAAATGGCCGATTGCAACAATAACTGGGGAAAGAAATATCCTAAGGAGGGCTATCGTTTTTTGAGGTAAAAATTTTTTTTTTTTTAAACATATTTAAAAAAAAAAATATTAAAAAAAAAGAAATCACTAAGTTCCAAGAAAAAAAAAAGGATAATCAAGGTTTATTTGATTACGTGTTTGTTTGTTCTATTTTTGTTCTTGACTTTGCTTTCATAAGTGGGTTTTTTTTTTTTTTTTATTTTTTTTTTTTTTTTTTTTTTTTAAACAAAAAGAATTTAATATATGGAAAGCGAATAAGAAAAGAAAAAAGGAAAAGGGGAAAAAAAAAAAAATTCACTCAGGTGGGAGGGAAATGATTGAGATAAAAACTACAGTGGAAAAAGGAAAATGGAGGGGGGGGGTGTGAGTGGGAGAAAAAGATTTCTCAAATGGTTTTAATGAGTGGAAAATTTAGAGGGGGGAAAGAATTCTGAAAGAAATTGAAAAAAAAAAGAAGGGAAAGAAAAGGGGTAACAGGAAAACATCAAGTTTGTTAATGCGCCCCACGCCAGGGGGTGTGGGGTTAATAAAAAAGCTAAAAACATGCCCTTGCTTTTTGAGATTTATTAATTGAAAAAGGATAGGGCTCTTGGTAGAAAAATTTGGGAAAAAAAAAAAAAAAGAAACTCAAAATCGGAACGACCCTGAGTGGAAAAGCGATTTCGTGGCTCAA
>JAJQQW010000752.1:0-26692 GCA_025583905.1 Ia io | reverse complement strand
ACATCGTAGAAGCTCCTTTCTACACTGCTCTGAAGTGGAAAAGCAATGTACACTTGTCTCCCAAGTATGTTTTACAGTTTAATGCTACTTTTTGTTGAATTATAGTGGTTTTAAACGAACGGTTTAATGTGCACTTGCTGTATTTCAAGGATTTCTGCAGTGTCTAACATACTTTCTATACTGTAGACTTACATTTTGATGTCTTTCCCACGTGTTCTCTCACAATTCTGTTATATTCATTATTATGGGCTGCGATTTGCTACTGGTTTCTTGCAGTGTCCTACAATTGGGCCTTTGTTCTACTTATGGACTTCCCCACATGTACAAACAGCTTTGTGCATGCTTCTGTTAACTGGAGAAGCTACATACACTTGTCTGTCAACTGTTTTACTGTTTAATGCTACATTTCAGTGAATTCCAGTGGTTTCAAAGACTGGTTCAATGTGCACTTTGCTCTATTTAAAGGGTTTTTCTGAAGTGTACAAAGACCTTTGTATACTATAGACATATTTTGTTGTCTTTTCCACTTGTATTCTCACAATTCTGTTCTATTCACTATTATTTGCTCTGCATTACTACTTCTTTCTTGCAGTGACCTATAATTGGCCTTCTGCTCTACTTATGAGACTTTACCACATGTACAAAACACTTTATACTTTCTTCTCTGAACTTGGGAAGCTATATACACTTGTCTCTCACCTGTTTTACAGTTGATTGCTACTTTGTAGTGAATTCTAGTGGTCCTAAAGCTGCTTATATATGCTATTTGCTCTAGTCTAGGATGGCCCGCACTGTATGAAACACTTTTTTTTTACTGTATCCTAACATTGTGATGTACTTTTCCTTGACTCTCTGGCTATTCTCTTCAATTCACTGCTATTTCGCCTTTATTCCTAGTCTTGCTTACAATGTCTTACAATTGGCTTCCTGTGGCAGTTACCGGACTTACCTACATCGTAGAAGCTCCTTTCTACACTGCTGTCTGAAGTGGAAAAGCAATATACACTTGTCTCCCCAAGTATGTTTTACAGTTTAATGCTACTTTTTGGTGAATTATAGTGGTTTTAAAAGAATGGTTTAATGTGCACTTGCTGTATTTCAAGGATTTCTGCAGTGTCTAACATACTTTCTATACTGTAGACTTACATTTTGATGTCTTTCCCACGTGTTCTCTCACAATTCTGTTATATTCACTATTATGGGCTCTGATTTGCTACTGGTTTCTTGCAGTGTCCTACAATTGGGCCTTTGCTCTACTTATGGACTTCCCCACATGTACAAACAGCTTTGTGCATGCTTCTGTTAACTGGAGAAGCTACATACACTTGTCTGTCAACTGTTTTACTGTTTAATGCTACATTTCAGTGAATTCCAGTGGTTTCAAAGACTGGTTCAATGTGCACTTTGCTCTATTTAAAGGGTTTTCTGCAGTGTACAAAGACCTTTGTATACTATAGACATATTTTGTTGTCTTTTCCACTTGTATTCTCACAATTCTGTTCTATTCACTATTATTTGCTCTGCATTACTACTTCTTTCTTGCAGTGACCTATAATTGGCCTTCTGCTCTACTTATGAGACTTTACCACATGTACAAAACACTTTATAATCTCTTCTCTGAACTTGGGAAGCTATATACACTTGTCTCTCACCTGTTTTACAGTTGATTGCTACTTTGTAGTGAATTCTAGTGGTACGAAAGCTGCTTAAATGTGCTATTTGCTCTATTCTAGGATAGCCCACACTGTATGAAACACTGTCTTTACTATATCCTAACATTGTGATGTACTTTCCCTTGACTCTCTAGCTATTCTCTTCAATTCACTGCTATTTCGCCTTTATTCCTAGTCTTGCTTACAATGTCTTACAATTGGCTTCCTGTGGCAGTTACCGGACTTACCTACATCGTAGAAGCTCCTTTCTACACTGCCCTCTGAAGTGGAAAAGCAATATACACTTGTCTCCCAAGTATGTTTTACAGTTTAATGCTACTTTTTGTTGAATTATAGTGGTTTTAAAAGACTTGTTTAATGTGCACTTGCTGTATTTCAAGGATTTCTGCAGTGTCTAACATACTTTCTATACTGTAGACTTACATTTTGATGTCTTTCCCACGTGTTCTCTCACAATTCTGTTATATTCATTATTATTGGCTGTGATTTGCTACTGGTTTCTTGCAGTGTCCTATAATTGGCCCTTTTGCTCTACTTATGGACTTCCCCCACATGTACAAACAGCTTTGTGCATGCTTCTGTTAACTGGAGAAGCTACATACACTTGTCTGTCAACTGTTTTACCGTTTAATGCTACATTTCAGTGAATTCCAGTGGTGTCAAAGACTGGTTCAATGTGCACTTTGCTCTATTTAAAGGGTTTTCTGCAGTGTACAAAGACCTTTGTATATTGTAGACATATTTTGTTGTCTTTTCCACTTGTATTCTCACAATTGTTCTATTCACTATTATTTGCTCTGCATTACTACTTCTTTCTTGCAGTGACCTATAATTGGCCTTCTGCTCTACTGATGAGACTTTACCACATGTACAAAACACTTTATACTTTCTTCTCTGAACTTGGGAAGCTATATACACTTGTCTCTCACCTGTTTTACAGTTGATTGCTACTTTGTAGTGAATTCTAGTGGTACGAAAGCTGCTTAAATGTGCTATATGCTCTACTCTAGGATTGCCCGCACTGTATGAAACACTTTCTTTACTATATCCTAACATTGTGATTCACTTTCCCTTGACTCTCTAGCTATTCTCTTCAATTCACTGCTATTTCGCCTTTATTCCTAGACTTGCTTACAATGTCTTAAAACTGGCTTTCTGTTGCAGTTACCGGACTTACCTACATCGTAGAAGCTCCCTTCTACACTACTGTCTGAAGTGGAAAAGCAATGTACACTTGTCTCCCAAGTATGTTTTACAGTTTAATGCTACTTTTTGTTGAATTATAGTGGTTTTAACGAACGGTTTAATGTGCACTTGCTGTATTTCAAGGATTTCTGCAGTGTCTAACATACTTTCTATACTGTAGACTTACATTTTGATGTCTTTCCCACGTTTTCTCTCACAATTCTGTTATATTCACAATTGTTGGCTCTGATTTGCTACTGGTTTCTTGCAGTGTCCTATAATTGGGCCCTTTACTGTACTTATGGACTTCCCCACATGTACAAACAGCTTTGTGCATGCTTCTGTTAACTGGAGAAGCTACATACACTTGTCTGTCAACTGTTTTACCGTTTAATGCTACATTTCAGTGAATTCCAGTGGTGTCAAAGACTGGTTCAATGTGCACTTTGCTCTATTTAAAGGGTTTTTTGCAGTGTACAAAGACCTTTGTATACTGTAGACATATATTTTGTTGTCTTTTCCACTTGTATTCTCACAATTGTTCTATTCACAATTATTTGCTCTGCATTACTACTTCTTTCTTGCAGTGACCTATAATTGGCCTTCTGCTCTACTGATGAGACTTTACCACATGTACAAAACACTTTATACTACTTCTTCTCTGAACTTGGGAAGCTATATACACTTGTCTCTCACCTGTTTTACAGTTGATTGCTACTTTGTAGTGAATTCTAGTGGTACGAAAGCTGCTTAAGTGTGCTATTTGCTCTACTCTAGGATTGCCCGCACTGTATGAAACACTTTCTTTACTATATCCTAACATTGTGATATACTTTCCCTTGACTCTCTAGCTATTCTCTTCAATTCACTGCTATTTCGCCTTTATTCCTAGTCTTGCTTACAATGTCTTACAACTGGCTTTCTGTTGCAGTTACCGGACTTACCTACATCGTAGAAGCTCCTTTCTACACACTGCTGTCTGAAGTGGAAAAGCAATGTACACTTGTCTCCCAAGTATGTTTTACAGTTTAATGCTACTTTTTGTTGAATTATAGTGGTTTTAACGAACGGTTTAATGTGCACTTGCTGTATTTCAAGGATTTCTGCAGTGTCTAACATACTTTCTATACTGTAGACTTACATTTTGATGTCTTTCCCACGTGTTCTCTCACAATTCTGTTATATTCATTATTATGGGCTCTGATTTGCTACTGGTTTCTTGCAGTGTCCTACAATTGGCCCTTTTGCTCTACTTATGGACTTCCCCACATGTACAAACAGCTTTGTGCATGCTTCTGTTAACTGGAGAAGCTACATACACTTGTCTGTCAAACTGTTTTACTGTTTAATGCTACATTTCAGTGAATTCCAGTGGTTTCAAAGACTGGTTCAATGTGCACTTTGCTCTATTTAAAGGGTTTTTTCTGCAGTGTACAAAGACCTTTGTATACTATAGACATATATTTTGTTGTCTTTTCCACTTGTATTCTCACAATTCTGTTCTATTCACTATTATTTGCTCTGCATTACTACTTCTTTCTTGCAGTGACCTATAATTGGCCTTCTGCTCTACTTATGAGACTTTACCACATGTACAAAACACTTTATACTTTCTTCTCTGAACTTGGGAAGCTATATACACTTGTCTCTCACCTGTTTTACAGTTGATTGCTACTTTGTAGTGAATTCTAGTGGTCCTAAAGCTGCTTATATGTGCTATTTGCTCTAGTCTAGGATGGCCCGCACTGTATGAAACACGTTCTTTACTATATCCTAACATTGTGATGTACTTTCCCTTGACTCTCTAGCTATTCTCTTCAATTCACTGCTATTTCGCCTTTATTCCTAGTCTTGCTTACAATGTCTTACAATTGGCTTCCTGTGGCAGTTACCGGACTTACCTACATCGTAGAAGCTCCTTTCTACACTGCTGTCTGAAGTGGAAAAGCAATATACACTTGTCTCCCAAGTATGTTTTACAGTTTAATGCTACTTTTTGGTGAATTATAGTGGTTTTAAAGACTGTGTTTAATGTGTACTTGCAGTATTTCAAGGATTTCTGCAGTGTCTAACATACTTTCTATACTGTAGTCTTACATTTTGATGTCTTTCCCACGTGTTCTCTCACAATTCTGTTATATTCATTATTATGGGCTCTGATTTGCTACTGGTTTCTTGCAGTGTCCTATAATTGGCCTTTTGCTCTACTTATGGACTTCTCCACATGTACAAACAGCTTTGTGCATGCTTCTGTTAACTGGAGAAGCTACATACACTTGACTGTCAACTGTTTTACCGTTTAATGCTACATTTCAGTGAATTCCAGTGGTGTCAAAGACTGGATCAATGTGCACTTTGCTCTATTTAAAGGTTTTTTGCAGTGTACAAAGACCTTTGTATACTGTAGACATATTTTGTTGTCTTTTCCACTTGTATTCTCACAATTGTTCTATTCACAATTATTTGCTCTGCATTACTACTTCTTTCTTGCAGTGACCTATAATTGGCCTTCTGCTCTACTGATGAGACTTTACCACATGTACAAAACACTTTATAATCTTTTCTCTGAACTTGGGAAGCTATATACACTTGTCTCTCACCTGTTTTACAGTTGATTGCTACTTTGTAGTGAATTCTAGTGGTACGAAAGCTGCTTAAATGTGCTATGTGCTCTATTCTAGGATTGCCCGCACTGTATGAAACACTTTCTTTACTATATCCTAACATTGTGATTCAATTTCCCTTGACTCTCTAGCTATTCTCTTCAATTCACTGCTATTTCGCCTTTATTCCTAGACTTGCTTACAATGTCTTAAAACTGGCTTTCTGTTGCAGTTACCGGACTTACCTACATCGTAGAAGCTCCTTTCTACACTGCTGTCTGAAGTGGAAAAGCAATGTACACTTGTCTCCCAAGTATGTTTTACAGTTTAATGCTACTTTTTGTTGAATTATAGTGGTTTTAAAAAAACGGTTTTAATGTGCACTTGCTGTATTTCAAGGATTTCTGCAGTGTCTAACATACTTTCTATACTGTAGACTTACATTTTGATGTCTTTCCCACGTTTTCTCTCACAATTCTGTTATATTCACAATTGTTGGCTCTGATTTGCTACTGGTTTCTTGCAGTGTCCTATAATTGGCCCTTTACTGTACTTATGGACTTCCCCCCCATTGTACAACTTTGGGCATGCTTCTGTTAACTGGAGAAGCTACATACACTTGTCTGTCAACTGTTTTACCGTTTAATGCTACATTTCAGTGAATTCCAGTGGTGTCAAATACTGGTTCAATGTGCACTTTGCTCTATTTAAAGGGTTTTTTGCAGTGTACAAAGACCTTTGTATACTGTAGACATATTTTGTTGTCTTTTCCACTTGTATTCTCACAATTGTTCTATTCACAATTATTTGCTCTGCATTACTACTTCTTTCTTGCAGTGACCTATAATTGGCCTTCTGCTCTACTTATGAGACTTTACCACATGTACAAAACACCTTACACTTTCTTCTCTGAACTTGGGAAGCTATATACACTTGTCTCTCACCTGTTTTACGGTTGATTGCTACTTTGTAGTGAATTCTAGTGGTCCTAAAGCTGCTTATATATGCTATTTGCTCTAGTCTAGGATGGCCCACACTGTATGAAACACTATCTTTACTATATCCTAACATTGTGATGTACTTTCCTTGACTCTCTAGCTATTCTCTTCAATTCACTGCTATTTCGCCTTTATTCCTAGTCTTGCTTACAATGTCTTACAATTGGCTTCCTGTTGCAGTTACCGGACTTACCTACATCGTAGAAGCTCCTTTCTACACTGCCCTCTGAAGTGGAAAAGCAATATACACTTGTCTCCCAAGTATGTTTTACAGTTTAATGCTACTTTTTGTTGAATTATAGTGGTTTTAACGAACGGTTTAATGTGCACTTGCTGTATTTCAAGGATTTCTGCAGTGTCTAACATACTTTCTATACTGTAGACTTACATTTTGATGTCTTTCCCACGTGTTCTCTCACAATTCTGTTATATTCACTATTATTGGCTCTGATTTGCTACTGGTTTCTTGCAGTGTCCTACAATTGGGCCTTTGCTCTACTTATGGACTTCCCCACATGTACAACAGCTTTGTGCATGCTTCTGTTAACTGGAGAAGCTACATACACTATGTCTGTCAACTGTTTTACTGTTTAATGCTACATTTCAGTGAATTCCAGTGGTTTCAAAGACTGGTTCAATGTGCACTTTGCTCTATTTAAAGGGTTTTCTGCAGTGTACAAAGACCTTTGTATACTATAGACATATATTTTGTTGTCTTTTCCACTTGTATTCTCACAATTCTGTTCTATTCACTATTATTTGCTCTGCATTACTACTTCTTTCTTGCAGTGACCTATAATTGGCCTTCTGCTCTACTTATGAGACTTTACCACATGTACAAAACACTTTATACTTTCTTCTCTGAACTTGGGAAGCTATATACACTTGTCTCTCACCTGTTTTACAGTTGATTGCTACTTTGTAGTGAATTCTAGTGGTACGAAAGCTGCTTAAATGTGCTATTTGCTCTAGTCTAGGATGGCCCACACTGTATGAAACACTTCTTCCTTACTATATCCTAACATTGTGATGTACTTTCCCTTGACTCTCTAGCTATTCTCTTCAATTCACTGCTATTTCGCCTTTATTCCTAGTCTTGCTTACAATGTCTTACAATTGGCTTCCTGTGGCAGTTACCGGACTTACCTACATCGTAGAAGCTCCTTTCTACACTGCTGTCTGAAGTGGAAAAGCAATATACACTTGTCTCCCAAGTATGTTTTACAGTTTAATGCTACTTTTCGGTGAATTATAGTGGTTTAAAAGACTTGTTTAATGTGTACTTGCAGTATTTCAAGGATTACTGCAGTGTCTAACATACTTTCTATACTGTAGTCTTACATTTTGATGTCTTTCCCACGTGTTCTCTCACAATTCTGTTATATTCATTATTATGGGCTGTGATCTGCTACTGGTTTCTTGCAGTGTCCTATAATTGGCCTTTTGCTCTACTTATGGGACTTCTCCACATGTACAAACAGCTTTGTGCATGCTTCTGTTATCTGGAGAAGCTACATACACTTGACTGTCAACTGTTTTACCGTTTAATGGTAAATTTCAGTGAATTCCAGAGGTGTCAAAGACTGGATCAATGTGCACTTTGCTCTATTTAAAGGGTTTTTGCAGTGTACAAAGACCTTTGTATACTGTAGACATATTTTGTTGTCTTTTCCACTTGTATTCTCACAATTGTTCTATTCACAATTATTTGCTCTGCATTACTACTTCTTTCTTTCTTGCAGTGACCTATAATTGGCCTTCTGCTCTACTGATGAGACTTTACCACAAGTACAAAACACTTTTAAATACGCTTTTCTCTGAACTTGGGAAGCTATATACAGTTGTCTCTCACCTGTTTTACAGTTGATTGCTACTTTGTAGTGAATTCTAGTGGTACGAAAGCTGCTTAAATGTGCTATGTGCTCTATTCTAGGATTGCCCGCACTGTATGAAACACTTTCTTTACTATATCCTAACATTGTGATTCAATTTCCCTTGACTCTCTAGCTATTCTCTTCAATTCACTGCTATTTCGCCTTTATTCCTAGACTTGCTTACAATGTCTTAAAACTGGGCTTTCTGTTGCAGTTACCGGACTCACCTACATCATAGAAGCTCCTTTCTACACTGCTGTCTGAAGTGGAAAAGCAATGTACACTTGTCTCCCAAGTATGTTTTACAGTTTAATGCTACTTTTTGTTGAATTATAGTGGTTTTAACGAACGGTTAATGTGCACTTGCTGTGTATTTCAAGGATTTCTGCAGTGTCTAACATGCTTTCTATACTGTAGACTTACATTTTGATGTCTTTCCCACGTTTTCTCTCACAATTCTGTTATATTCACAATTGTTGGCTCTGATTTGCTACTGGTTTCTTGCAGTGTCCTATAATTGGCCCTTTACTGTACTTATGGACTTCCCCACATGTACAACTTTGGGCATGCTTCTGTTAAATGGAGAAGCTACATACACTTGTCTGTCAACTGTTTTACCGTTTTTAATGCTACATTTCAGTGAATTCTAGTGGTGTCAAATATTGGTTCAATGTGCACTTTGCTCTATTTAAAGGGTTTTTTGCAGTGTACAAAGACCTTTGTATACTGTAGACATATTTTGTTGTCTTTTCCACTTGTATTCTCACAATTGTTCTATTCACAATTATTTGCTCTGCATTACTACTTCTTTCTTGCAGTGACCTATAATTGGCCTTCTGCTCTACTGATGAGACTTTACCACAAGTACAAAACACTTTATACGCTTTTCTCTGAACTTGTGAAGCTATATACACTTGTCTCTCACCTGTTTTACAGTTGATTGCTACTTTGTAGTGAATTCTAGCGCTACGAAAGCTGATTAAGTGTGCTATTTGCTCTACTCTAGGATTGCCCACATTGTATGAAACACTATCCTTACTATATCCTAACATTGTGATATACTTTCCCTTGACTCTCTAGCTATTCTCTTCAATTCACTGCTATTTCGCCTTTATTCCTAGTCTTGCTTACAATGTCTTAAAACTGGCTTTCTGTTGCAGTTACCAGACTTACCTACATCGTAGAAGAAGCTCCTTTCTACACACTGCTGTCTGAAGTGGAAAAGCAATGTACAATTGTCTCCCAAGTATGTTTTACAGTTTAATGCTACTTTTTGTTGAATTATAGTGGTTTTAAAACGAACGGTTTAATGTGCACTTGCTGTATTTCAAGGATTTCTGCAGTGTCTAACATACTTTCTATACTGTAGACTTACATTTTGATGTCTTTCCCACGTGTTCTCTCACAATTCTGTTATATTCATTATTATGGGCTCTGATTTGCTACTGGTTTCTTGCAGTGTCCTATAATTGGCCCTTTGTTCTACTTATGGACTTCCCCACATGTACAAACAGCTTTGTGCATGCTTCTGTTAACTGGAGAAGCTACATACACTTGTCTGTCAATGTTTTACTGTTTAATGCTACATTTCAGTGAATTCCAGTGGTTTCCAAGACTGGTTCAATGTGCACTTTGCTCTATTTAAAGGGTTTTCTGAAGTGTACAAAGACCGTTGTATATTATAGACATATTTTGTTGTCTTTTTCCACTTGTATTCTCACAATTCTGTTCTATTCACTATTATTTGCTCTGCATTACTACTTCTTTCTTGCAGTGACCTATAATTGGCCTTCTGCTCTACTTATGAGACTTTACCACATGTACAAAACACTTTATACTTTCTTCTCTGAACTTGGGAAGCTATATACACTTGTCTCTCACCTGTTTTACAGTTGATTGCTACTTTGTAGTGAATTCTAGTGGTCCTAAAGCTGCTTATATATGCTATTTGCTCTAGTCTAGGATGGCCCGCACTGTATGAAACACGTTCTTTACTATATCCTAACATTGTGATGTACTTTCCCTTGACTCTCTAGCTATTCTCTTCAATTCACTGCTATTTCGCCTTTATTCCTAGTCTTGCTTACAATGTCTTACAATTGGCTTCCTGTGGCAGTTACCGGACTTACCTACATCGTAGAAGCTCCTTTCTACACTGCTGTCTGAAGTGGAAAAGCAATATACACTTGTCTCCCAAGTATGTTTTACAGTTTAATGCTACTTTTTGTTGAATTATAGTGGTTTTAAACGAATGGTTTAATGTGCACTTGCTGTATTTCAAGGATTTCTGCAGTGTCTAACATACTTTCTATACTGTAGACTTACATTTTGATGTCTTTCCCACGTTTTCTCTCACAATTCTGTTATATTCACAATTGTTGGCTCTGATTTGCTACTGGTTTCTTGCAGTGTCCTAAAATTGGCCCTTTACTGTACTTATGGACTTCCCCACATGTACAACTTTGGGCATGCTTCTGTTAACTGGAGAGGCTACATACACTTGTCTGTCAACTGTTTTACCGTTTAATGCTACATTTCAGTGAATTCCAGTGGTGTCAAATACTGGTTCAATGTGCACTTTGCTCTATTTAAAGGGTTTTTTGCAGTGTACAAAGACCTTTGTATACTGTAGACATATTTTGTTGTCTTTTCCACTTGTATTCTCACAATTGTTCTATTCACAATTATTTGCTCTGCATTACTACTTCTTTCTTGCAGTGACCTACAATTGGCCTTCTGCTCTACTTATGAGACTTTACCACATGTACAAAACACTTTATACTTTCTTCTCTGAACTTGGGAACCTATATACACTTGTCTCTCACCTGTTTTACAGTTGATTGCTACTTTGTAGTGAATTCTAGCGCTACGAAAGCTGATTAAGTGTGCTATTTGCTCTACTCTAGGATTGCCCACATTGTATGAAACACTATCCTTACTATATCCTAACATTGTGATATACTTTCCCTTGACTCTCTAGCTATTCTCTTCAATTCACTGCTATTTCGCCTTTATTCCTAGTCTTGCTTACAATGTCTTACAACTGGCTTTCTGTTGCAGTTACCGGACTTACCTACATCGTAGAAACACCTTTCTACACTGCTGTCTGAAGTGGAAAAGCAATGTACACTTGTCTCCCAAGTATGTTTTACAGTTTAATGCTACTTTTTGTTGAATTATAGTGGTTTTAACGAACGGTTTAATGTGCACTTGCTGTATTTCAAGGATTTCTGCAGTGTCTAACATACTTTCTATACTGTAGACTTACATTATGATGTCTTTCCCACGTTTTCTCTCACAATTCTGTTATATTCACAATTGTTGGCTCTGATTTGCTACTGGTTTCTTGCAGTGTCCTAAAATTGGCCCTTTACTGTACTTATGGACTTCCCCACATGTACAACTTTGGGCATGCTTCTGTTAACTGGAGAGGCTACATACACTTGTCTGTCAACTGTTTTACCGTTTAATGCTACATTTCAGTGAATTCCAGTGGTGTCAAATACTGGTTCAATGTGCACTTTGCTCTATTTAAAGGGTTTTTTGCAGTGTACAAAGACCTTTGTATACTGTAGACATATTTTGTTGTCTTTTCCACTTGTATTCTCACAATTGTTCTATTCACAATTATTTGCTCTGCATTACTACTTCTTTCTTGCAGTGACCTACAATTGGCCTTCTGCTCTACTTATGAGACTTTACCACATGTACAAAACACTTTATACTTTCTTCTCTGAACTTGGGAACCTATATACACTTGTCTCTCACCTGTTTTACAGTTGATTGCTACTTTGTAGTGAATTCTAGCGCTACGAAAGCTGATTAAGTGTGCTATTTGCTCTACTCTAGGATTGCCCACATTGTATGAAACACTATCCTTACTATATCCTAACATTGTGATATACTTTCCCTTGACTCTCTAGCTATTCTCTTCAATTCACTGCTATTTCGCCTTTATTGCTAGTCTTGCTTACAATGTCTTACAATTGGCTTCCTGTGGCAGTTACCGGACTTACCTACATCGTAGAAGCTCCTTTCTACACTGCTGTCTGAAGTGGAAAAGCAATGTACACTTGTCTCCCAAGTATGTTTTACAGTTTAATGCTACTTTTTGTTGAATTATAGTGGTTTTAACGAACGGTTTAATGTGCACTTGCTGTATTTCAAGGATTTCTGCAGTGTCTAACATGCTTTCTATACTGTAGACTTACATTTTGATGTCTTTCCCACGTTTTCTCTCACAATTCTGTTATATTCACAATTGTTGGCTCTGATTTGCTACTGGTTTCTTGCAGTGTCCTATAATTGGCCCTTTACTGTACTTATGGACTTCCCCACATGTACAACAGCTTTGTGCATGCTTCTGTTAACTGGAGAAGCTACATACACTTGTCTGTCAACTGTTTTACCGTTTAATGCTACATTTCAGTGAATTCCAGTGGTGTCAAATACTGGTTCAATGTGCACTTTGCTCTATTTAAAGGGTTTTTTGCAGTGTACAAAGACCTTTGTATACTGTAGACATATTTTGTTGTGTTTTCCACTTGTATTCTCACAATTGTTCTATTCACAATTATTTGCTCTGCATTACTACTTCTTTCTTGCAGTGACCTATAATTGGCCTTCTGCTCTACTGATGAGACTTTACCACAAGTACAAAACACTTTATACTTTTTTTTCTCTGAACTTGGGAAGCTATATACACTTGTCTCTCACCTGTTTTACAGTTGATTGCTACTTTGTAGTGAATTCTAGTGCTACGAAAGCTGATTAAGTGTGCTATTTGCTCTACTCTAGGATTGCCCACATTGTATGAAACACTATCCTTTACTATATCCTAACATTGTGATATACTTTCCCTTGACTCTCTAGCTATTCTCTTCAATTCACTGCTATTTCGCCTTTATTCCTAGTCTTGCTTACAATGTCTTAAAACTGGCTTTCTGTTGCAGTTACCAGACTTACCTACATCGTAGAAGCTCCTTTCTACACTGCTGTCTGAAGTGGAAAAGCAATGTACACTTGTCTCCCAAGTATGTTTTACAGTTTAATGCTACTTTTTGTTGAATTATAGTGGTTTTAAACGAACGGTTTAATGTGCACTTGCTGTATTTCAAGGATTTCTGCAGTGTCTAACATACTTTCTATACTGTAGACTTACATTTTGATGTCTTTCCCACGTGTTCTCTCACAATTCTGTTATATTCATTATTATGGGCTCTGATTTGCTACTGGTTTCTTGCAGTGTCCTATAATTGGCCCTTTGTTCTGTACTTATGGACTTCCCCACATGTACAAACAGCTTTGTGCATGCTTCTGTTAACTGGAGAAGCTACATACACTTGTCTGTCAACTGTTTTACTGTTTAATGCTACATTTCAGTGAATTCCAGTGGTTTCAAAGACTGGTTCAATGTGCACTTTGCTCTATTTAAAGGGTTTTTTGCAGTGTACAAAGACCTTTGTATACTATAGACATATTTTGTTGTCTTTTCCACTTGTATTCTCACAATTCTGTTCTATTCACTATTATTTGCTCTGCATTACTACTTCTTTCTTGCAGTGACCTATAATTGGCCTTCTGCTCTACTTATGAGACTTTACCACATGTACAAAACACTTTATACTCTCTTCTCTGAACTTCGGAAGCTATATACACTTGTCTCTCACCTGTTTTACAGTTGATTGCTACTTTGTAGTGAATTCTAGTGGTACGAAAGCTGCTTAAATGTGCTATATGCTCTACTCTAGGATTGCCCGCACTGTATGAAACACTTTCTTTACTATATCCTAACATTGTGATTCAATTTCCCTTGACTCTCTAGCTATTCTCTTCAATTCACTGCTATTTCGCCTTTATTCCTAGACTTGCTTACAATGTCTTAAAACTGGCTTTCTGTTGCAGTTACCGGACTTACCTACATCGTAGAAGCTCCCTTCTACACTACTGTCTGAAGTGGAAAAGCAATGTACACTTGTCTCCCAAGTATGTTTTACAGTTTAATGCTACTTTTTGTTGAATTATAGTGGTTTTTAACGAACGGTTTTTAATGTGCACTTGCTGTATTTCAAGGATTTCTGCAGTGTCTAACATACTTTCTATACTGTAGACTTACATTATGATGTCTTTCCCACGTTTTCTCTCACAATTCTGTTATATTCACAATTGTTGGCTCTGATTTGCTACTGGTTTCTTGCAGTGTCCTAAAATTGGCCCTTTACTGTACTTATGGACTTCCCCACATGTACAACTTTGGGCATGCTTCTGTTAACTGGAGAGGCTACATACACTTGTCTGTCAACTGTTTTACCGTTTAATGCTACATTTCAGTGAATTCCAGTGGTGTCAAATACTGGTTCAATGTGCACTTTGCTCTATTTAAAGGGTTTTTTGCAGTGTACAAAGACCTTTGTATACTGTAGACATATTTTGTTGTCTTTTCCACTTGTATTCTCACAATTGTTCTATTCACAATTATTTGCTCTGCATTACTACTTCTTTCTTGCAGTGACCTACAATTGGCCTTCTGCTCTACTTATGAGACTTTACCACATGTACAAAACACTTTATACTTTCTTCTCTGAACTTGGGAACCTATATACACTTGTCTCTCACCTGTTTTACAGTTGATTGCTACTTTGTAGTGAATTCTAGCGCTACGAAAGCTGATTAAGTGTGCTATTTGCTCTACTCTAGGATTGCCCACATTGTATGAAACACTATCCTTACTATATCCTAACATTGTGATATACTTTCCCTTGACTCTCTAGCTATTCTCTTCAATTCACTGCTATTTCGCCTTTATTCCTAGTCTTGCTTACAATGTCTTACAACTGGCTTTCTGTTGCAGTTACCGGACTTACCTACATCGTAGAAACACCTTTCTACACTGCTGTCTGAAGTGGAAAAGCAATGTACAATTGTCTCCCAAGTATGTTTTACAGTTTAATGCTACTTTTTGTTGAATTATAGTGGTTTTAAAAACGAACGGTTTAATGTGCACTTGCTGTATTTCAAGGATTTCTGCAGTGTCTAACATACTTTCTATACTGTAGACTTACATTTTGATGTCTTTCCCACGTGTTCTCTCACAATTCTGTTATATTCATTATTATGGGCTGCGATCTGCTACTGGTTTCTTGCAGTGTCCTACAATTGGGCCTTTGTTCTACTTATGGACTTCTCCCACATGTACAAACAGCTTTGTGCATGCTTCTGTTAACTGGAGAAGCTACATACACTTGTCTGTCAATGTTTTACTGTTTAATGCTACATTTCAGTGAATTCCAGTGGTTTCAAAGACTGGTTCAATGTGCACTTTGCTCTATTTAAAGGGTTTTCTGCAGTGTACAAAGACCTTTGTATATTATAGACATATTTTGTTGTCTTTTCCACTTGTATTCTCACAATTCTGTTCTATTCACTATTATTTGCTCTGCATTACTACTTCTTTCTTGCAGTGACCTATAATTGGCCTTCTGCTCTACTTATGAGACTTTACCACATGTACAAAACACTTTATACTTTCTTCTCTGAACTTGGGAAGCTATATACACTTGTCTCTCACCTGTTTTACAGTTGATTGCTACTTTGTAGTGAATTCTAGTGGTACGAAAGCTGCTTAAATGTGCTATTGCTCTAGTCTAGGATTGCCCGCACTGTATGAAACACACTTCTTTACTATATCCTAACATTGTGATTCAATTTCCCTTGACTCTCTAGCTATTCTCTTCAATTCACTGCTATTTCGCCTTTATTCCTAGTCTTGCTTACAATGTCTTAAAACTGGCTTTCTGTTGCAGTTACCGGACTTACCTACATCGTAGAAGCTCCTTTCTACACTGCTGTCTGAAGTGGAAAAGCAATGTACACTTGTCTCCCAAGTATGTTTTACAGTTTAATGCTACTTTTTGTTGAATTATAGTGGTTTTAAAACGAACGGTTTAATGTGCACTTGCTGTATTTCAAGGATTTCTGCAGTGTCTAACATACTTTCTATACTGTAGACTTACATTTTGATGTCTTTCCCACGTTTTCTCTCACAATTCTGTTATATTCACAATTGTTGGCTCTGATTTGCTACTGGTTTCTTGCAGTGTCCTATAATTGGCCCTTTACTGTACTTATGGACTTCCCCACATGTACAACTTTGGGCATGCTTCTGTTAACTGGAGAAGCTACATACACTTGTCTGTCAACTGTTTTACCGTTTAATGCTACATTTCAGTGAATTCCAGTGGTGTCAAATACTGGTTCAATGTGCACTTTGCTCTATTTAAAGGGTTTTTTGCAGTGTACAAAGACCTTTGTATACTGTAGACATATTTTGTTGTCTTTTCCACTTGTATTCTCACAATTGTTCTATTCACAATTATTTGCTCTGCATTACTACTTCTTTCTTGCAGTGACCTATAATTGGCCTTCTGCTCTACTAATGAGACTTTACCACAAGTACAAAACACTTTATACTTTTTTCTCTGAACTTGGGAAGCTATATACACTTGTCTCTCACCTGTTTTACAGTTGATTGCTACTTTGTAGTGAATTCTAGTGGTACGAAAGCTGCTTAAATGTGCTATTTGCTCTACTCTAGGATTGCCCGCACTGTATGAAACACTGTCCTTACTATATCCTAACATTGTGATGTACTTTCCCTTGACTCTCTAACTATTCTGTTCAATTCACTGCTATTTCGCCTTTATTCCTAGTCTTGCTTACAATGTCTTACAAACTGGCTTTCTGTTGCAGTTACCGGACTTACCTACATCGTAGAAGCTCCTTTCTACACTGCTGTCTGAAGTGGAAAAGCAATATACACTTGTCTCCCAAGTATGTTTTACAGTTTAATGCTACTTTTTGTTGAATTATAGCGGTTTTAACGAACGGTTTTATGTGCACTTGCTGTATTTCAAGGATTTCTGCAGTGTCTAACATACTTTCTATACTGTAGACTTACATTTTGATGTCTTTCCCACGTTTTTCTCTCACAATTCTGTTATATTCACAATTTGTTGGCTCTGATTTGCTACTGGTTTCTTGCAGTGTCCTACAATTGGGCCTTTACTCTACTTATGGACTTCCCCACATGTACAAACAGCTTTGTGCATGCTTCTGTTAACTGGAGAAGCTACATACACTTGTCTGTCAACTGTTTTACTGTTTAATGCTACATTTCAGTGAATTCCAGTGGTTTCAAAAGACTGGTTCAATGTGCACTTTGCTCTATTTAAAGGGTTTTTTGCTGCAGTGTACAAAGACCTTTGTATACTATAGATTTGTATTTTGTTGTCTTTTCCACTTGTATTCTCACAATTCTGTTCTATTCACTATTATTTGCTCTGCATTACTACTACTTCTTTCTTGCAGTGACCTATAATTGGCCTTCTGCTCTACTTATGAGACTTTACCACATGTACAAAACACTTTATACTTTCTTTCTCTGAACTTGGAAGCTATATACACTTGTCTCTCACCTGTTTTACAGTTGATTGCTACTTTGTAGTGAATTCTAGTGGTACGAAAGCTGCTTAAATATGCTATTTGCTCTAGTCTAGGGATGGCCCACACTGTATGAAACACTTCTTTACTATATCCTAACATTGTGATGTACTTTCCCTTGACTCTCTAGCTATTCTCTTCAATTCACTGCTATTTCGCCTTTATTCCTAGTCTTGCTTACAATGTCTTACAATTGGCTTCCTGTGGCAGTTACCGGACTTACCTACATCGTAGAAGCTCCTTTCTACACTGCTGTCTGAAGTGGAAAAGCAATATACACTTCTCTCCCAAGTATGTTTTACAGTTTAATGCTACTTTTCGGTGAATTATAGTGGTTTAAAAGACTTGTTTAATGTGTACTTGCAGTATTTCAAGGATTACTGCAGTGTCTAACATACTTTCTATACTGTAGTCTTACATTTTGATGTCTTTCCCACGTGTTCTCTCACAATTCTGTTATATTCATTATTATGGGCTGTGATCTGCTACTGGTTTCTTGCAGTGTCCTATAATTGGCCTTTTGCTCTACTTATGGGACTTCTCCACATGTACAAACAGCTTTGTGCATGCTTCTGTTATCTGGAGAAGCTACATACACTTGACTGTCAACTGTTTTACCGTTTAATGGTAAATTTCAGTGAATTCCAGAGGTGTCAAAGACTGGATCAATGTGCACTTTGCTTATTTAAAGGGTTTTTGCTGCAGTGTACAAAGACCTTTGTATATTGTAGACATATTTTGTTGTCTTTTCCACTTGTATTCTCACAATTGTTCTATTCACTATTATTTGCTCTGCATTACTACTTCTTTCTTGCAGTGACCTATAATTGGCCTTCTGCTCTACTGATGAGACTTTACCACATGTACAAAACACTTTATACAATCTTTCTCTGAACTTGGGAAGCTATATACAGTTGTCTCTCACCTGTTTTACAGTTGATTGCTACTTTGTAGTGAATTCTAGTGGTACGAAAGCTGCTTAAATGTGCTATGTGCTCTATTCTAGGATTGCCCGCACTGTATGAAACACTTTCTTTACTATATCCTAACATTGTGATTCAATTTCCCTTGACTCTCTAGCTATTCTCTTCAATTCACTGCTATTTCGCCTTTATTCCTAGACTTGCTTACAATGTCTTAAAACTGGCTTTCTGTTGCAGTTACCGGACTCACCTACATCATAGAAGCTCCTTTCTACACTGCTGTCTGAAGTGGAAAAGCAATGTACACTTGTCTCCCAAGTATGTTTTACAGTTTAATGCTACTTTTTGTTGAATTATAGTGGTTTTAAAACGAACGGTTTAATGTGCACTTGCTGTATTTCAAGGATTTCTGCAGTGTCTAACATGCTTTCTATACTGTAGACTTACATTTTGATGTCTTTCCCACGTTTTCTCTCACAATTCTGTTATATTCACAATTGTTGGCTCTGATTTGCTACTGGTTTCTTGCAGTGTCCTATAATTGGCCCTTTACTGTACTTATGGACTTCCCCACATGTACAACTTTGGGCATGCTTCTGTTAAATGGAGAAGCTACATACACTTGTCTGTCAACTGTTTTACCGTTTAATGCTACATTTCAGTGAATTCCAGTGGTGTCAAATATTGGTTCAATGTGCACTTTGCTCTATTTAAAGGGTTTTTTGCAGTGTACAAAGACCTTTGTATACTGTAGACATATTTTGTTGTCTTTTCCACTTGTATTCTCACAATTGTTCTATTCACAATTATTTGCTCTGCATTACTACTTCTTTCTTGCAGTGACCTATAATTGGCCTTCTGCTCTACTGATGAGACTTTACCACAAGTACAAAACACTTTATACGCTTTTCTCTGAACTTGTGAAGCTATATACACTTTGTCTCTCACCTGTTTTACAGTTGATTGCTACTTTGTAGTGAATTCTAGCGCTACGAAAGCTGATTAAGTGTGCTATTTGCTCTACTCTAGGATTGCCCACATTGTATGAAACACTATCCTTACTATATCCTAACATTGTGATATACTTTCCCTTGACTCTCTAGCTATTCTCTTCAATTCACTGCTATTTCGCCTTTATTCCTAGTCTTGCTTACAATGTCTTAAAACTGGCTTTCTGTTGCAGTTACCAGACTTACCTACATCGTAGAAGCTCCTTTCTACACTGCTGTCTGAAGTGGAAAAGCAATGTACAATTGTCTCCCAAGTATGTTTTACAGTTTAATGCTACTTTTTGTTGAATTATAGTGGTTTTAACGAACGGTTTAATGTGCACTTGCTGTATTTCAAGGATTTCTGCAGTGTCTAACATACTTTCTATACTGTAGACTTACATTTTGATGTCTTTCCCACGTGTTCTCTCACAATTCTGTTATATTCATTATTATGGGCTCTGATTTGCTACTGGTTTCTTGCAGTGTCCTATAATTGGCCCTTTACTGTACTTATGGACTTCCCCACATGTACAAACAGCTTTGTGCATGCTTCTGTTAACTGGAGAAGCTACATACACTTGTCTGTCAATGTTTTACTGTTTAATGCTACATTTCAGTGAATTCCAGTGGTTTCCAAGACTGGTTCAATGTGCACTTTGCTCTATTTAAAGGGTTTTCTGAAGTGTACAAAGACCGTTGTATATTATAGACATATTTTGTTGTCTTTTCCACTTGTATTCTCACAATTCTGTTCTATTCACTATTATTTGCTCTGCATTACTACTTCTTTCTTGCAGTGACCTATAATTGGCCTTCTGCTCTACTTATGAGACTTTACCACATGTACAAAACACTTTATACTTTCTTCTCTGAACTTGGGAAGCTATATACACTTGTCTCTCACCTGTTTTACAGTTGATTGCTACTTTGTAGTGAATTCTAGTGGTCCTAAAGCTGCTTATATATGCTATTTGCTCTAGTCTAGGATGGCCCGCACTGTATGAAACACGTTCTTTACTATATCCTAACATTGTGATGTACTTTCCCTTGACTCTCTAGCTATTCTCTTCAATTCACTGCTATTTCGCCTTTATTCCTAGTCTTGCTTACAATGTCTTACAATTGGCTTCCTGTGGCAGTTACCGGACTTACCTACATCGTAGAAGCTCCTTTCTACACTGCTGTCTGAAGTGGAAAAGCAATATACACTTCTCTCCCAAGTATGTTTTACAGTTTAATGCTACTTTTTGGTGAATTATAGTGGTTTTAAAAGACTTGTTTAATGTGTACTTGCTGTATTTCAAGGATTTCTGCAGTGTCTAACATACTTTCTATACTGTAGTCTTACATTTTGATGTCTTTCCCACGTGTTCTCTCACAATTCTGTTATATTCATTATTATGGGCTGTGATCTGCTACTGGTTTCTTGCAGTGTCCTATAATTGGCCTTTTGCTCTACTTATGGGACTTCCCCACATGTACAAACAGCTTTGTGCATGCTTCTGTTATCTGGAGAAGCTACATACACTTGTCTGTCAACTGTTTTACTGTTTAATGCTACATTTCAGTGAATTCCAGTGGTTTCAAAGACTGGTTCAATGTGCACTTTGCTCTATTTAAAGGGTTTTTGCAGTGTACAAAGACCTTTGTATACTGTAGACATATTTTGTTGTCTTTTCCACTTGTATTCTCACAATTGTTCTATTCACTATTATTTGCTCTGCATTACTACTTCTTTCTTGCAGTGACCTATAATTGGCCTTCTGCTCTACTTATGAGACTCCACCACATGTACAAAACACTTTACAACGCTTTTCTCTGAACTTGGGAAGCTATATACACTTGTCTCTCACCTGTTTTACAGTTGATTGCTACTTTGTAGTGAATTCTAGTGGTACGAAAGCTGCTTAAATGTGCTATTTGCTCTACTCTAGGATTGCCCGCACTGTATGAAACACTTTCTTTACTATATCCTAACATTGTGATTCAATTTCCCTTGACTCTCTAGCTATTCTCTTCAATTCACTGCTATTTCGCCTTTATTCCTAGACTTGCTTACAATGTCTTAAAACTGGCTTTCTGTTGCAGTTACCGGACTTACCTACATCGTAGAAGCTCCTTTCTACACTGCTGTCTGAAGTGGAAAAGCAATGTACACTTGTCTCCCAAGTATGTTTTACAGTTTAATGCTACTTTTTGTTGAATTATAGTGGTTTTAACGAACGGTTTAATGTGCACTTGCTGTATTTCAAGGATTTCTGCAGTGTCTAACATACTTTCTATACTGTAGACTTACATTTTGATGTCTTTCCCACGTTTTCTCTCACAATTCTGTTATATTCACAATTGTTGGCTCTGATTTGCTACTGGTTTCTTGCAGTGTCCTATAATTGGCCCTTTACTGTACTTATGGACTTCCCCACATGTACAACTTTGGGCATGCTTCTGTTAACTGGAGAAGCTACATACACTTGTCTGTCAACTGTTTTACCGTTTAATGCTACATTTCAGTGAATTCCAGTGGTGTCAAATACTGGTTCAATGTGCACTTTGCTCTATTTAAAGGGTTTTTTGCAGTGTACAAAGACCTTTGTATACTGTAGACATATTTTGTTGTCTTTTCCACTTGTATTCTCACAATTGTTCTATTCACAATTATTTGCTCTGCATTACTACTTCTTTCTTGCAGTGACCTATAATTGGCCTTCTGCTCTACTTATGAGACTTTACCACATGTACAAAACACTTTATACTTTCTTCTCTGAACTTGGGAAGCTATATACACTTGTCTCTCACCTGTTTTACAGTTGATTGCTACTTTGTAGTGAATTCTAGCGCTACGAAAGCTGATTAATGTGCTATTTGCTCTACTCTAGGATTGCCCACACTGTATGAAACACTATCCTTTACTATATCCTAACATTGTGATATACTTTCCCTTGACTCTCTAGCTATTCTCTTCAATTCACTGCTATTTCGCCTTTATTCCTAGTCTTGCTTACAATGTCTTACAACTGGCTTTCTGTTGCAGTTACCGGACTTACCTACATCGTAGAAGCTCCTTTCTACACTGCTGTCTGAAGTGGAAAAGCAATGTACAATTTGTCTCCCAAGTATGTTTTACAGTTTAATGCTACTTTTTGTTGAATTATAGTGGTTTTAACGAACGGTTTAATGTGCACTTGCTGTATTTCAAGGATTTCTGCAGTGTCTAACATACTTTCTATACTGTAGACTTACATTTTGATGTCTTTCCCACGTGTTCTCTCACAATTCTGTTATATTCATTATTATTGGCTCTGATTTGCTACTGGTTTCTTGCAGTGTCCTACAATTGGGCCCTTTGCTCTACTTATGGACTTCCCCACATGTACAAACAGCTTTGTGCATGCTTCTGTTAACTGGAGAAGCTACATACACTTGTCTGTCAACTGTTTTACTGTTTAATGCTACATTTCAGTGAATTCCAGTGGTTTCAAAGACTGGTTCAATGTGCACTTTGCTCTATTTAAAGGGTTTTCTGAAGTGTACAAAGACCGTTGTATATTATAGACATATTTTGTTGTCTTTTCCACTTGTATTCTCACAATTCTGTTCTATTCACTATTATTTGCTCTGCATTACTACTTCTTTCTTGCAGTGACCTATAATTGGCCTTCTGCTCTACTTATGAGACTTTACCACATGTACAAAACACTTTATACTTTCTTCTCTGAACTTGGGAAGCTATATACACTTGTCTCTCACCTGTTTTTACAGTTGATTGCTACTTTGTAGTGAATTCTAGTGGTCCTAAAGCTGCTTATATATGCTATTTGCTCTAGTCTAGGATGGCCCGCACTGTATGAAACACGTTCTTTACTATATCCTAACATTGTGATGTACTTTCCCTTGACTCTCTAGCTATTCTCTTCAATTCACTGCTATTTCGCCTTTATTCCTAGTCTTGCTTACAATGTCTTACAATTGGCTTCCTGTGGCAGTTACCGGACTTACCTACATCGTAGAAGCTCCTTTCTACACTGCTGTCTGAAGTGGAAAAGCAATATACACTTTCTCTCCCAAGTATGTTTTACAGTTTAATGCTACTTTTCGGTGAATTATAGTGGTTTAAAAGACTTGTTTAATGTGTACTTGCAGTATTTCAAGGATTACTGCAGTGTCTAACATACTTTCTATACTGTAGTCTTACATTTTGATGTCTTTCCCACGTGTTCTCTCACAATTCTGTTATATTCATTATTATGGGTTGTGATCTGCTACTGGTTTCTTGCAGTGTCCTATAATTGGCCTTTTGCTCTACTTATGGGACTTCTCCACATGTACAAACAGCTTTGTGCATGCTTCTGTTATCTGGAGAAGCTACATACACTTGACTGTCAACTGTTTTACCGTTTAATGGTAAATTTCAGTGAATTCCAGAGGTGTCAAAGACTGGATCAATGTGCACTTTGCTCTACTTAAAGGGTTTTTGCAGTGTACAAAGACCTTTGTATACTGTAGACATATTTTGTTGTCTTTTCCACTTGTATTCTCACAATTGTTCTATTCACTATTATTTGCTCTGCATTACTACTTCTTTCTTGCAGTGACTTATAATTGGCCTTCTGCTCTACTAATGAGACTTTACCACAAGTACAAAACACTTTATACGCTTTTCTCTGAACTTGGGAAGCTATATACAGTTGTCTCTCACCTGTTTTACAGTTGATTGCTACTTTGTAGTGAATTCTAGTGGTACGAAAGCTGCTTAAATGTGCTATGTGCTCTATTCTAGGATTGCCCGCACTGTATGAAACACTTTCTTTACTATATCCTAACATTGTGATTCAATTTCCCTTGACTCTCTAGCTATTCTCTTCAATTCACTGCTATTTCGCCTTTATTCCTAGACTTGCTTACAATGTCTTAAAACTGGCTTTCTGTTGCAGTTACCGGACTCACCTACATCATAGAAGCTCCTTTCTACACTGCTGTCTGAAGTGGAAAAGCAATGTACACTTGTCTCCCAAGTATGTTTTACAGTTTAATGCTACTTTTTGTTGAATTATAGTGGTTTTAACGAACGGTTAATGTGCACTTGCTGTATTTCAAGGATTTCTGCAGTGTCTAACATGCTTTCTATACTATAGACTTACATTTTGATGTCTTTCCCACGTTTTCTCTCACAATTCTGTTATATTCACAATTGTTGGCTCTGATTTGCTACTGGTTTCTTGCAGTGTCCTATAATTGGCCCTTTACTGTACTTATGGACTTCCCCACATGTACAACTTTGGGCATGCTTCTGTTAAATGGAGAAGCTACATACACTTGTCTGTCAACTGTTTTACCGTTTAATGCTACATTTCAGTGAATTCTAGTGGTGTCAAATATTGGTTCAATGTGCACTTTGCTCTATTTAAAGGGTTTTTTGCAGTGTACAAAGACCTTTGTATACTGTAGACATATTTTGTTGTCTTTTCCACTTGTATTCTCACAATTGTTCTATTCACAATTATTTGCTCTGCATTACTACTTCTTTCTTGCAGTGACCTATAATTGGCCTTCTGCTCTACTGATGAGACTTTACCACAAGTACAAAACACTTTATACGCTTTTCTCTGAACTTGTGAAGCTATATACACTTGTCTCTCACCTGTTTTACAGTTGATTGCTACTTTGTAGTGAATTCTAGCGCTACGAAAGCTGATTAAGTGTGCTATTTGCTCTACTCTAGGATTGCCCACATTGTATGAAACACTATCCTTACTATATCCTAACATTGTGATATACTTTCCCTTGACTCTCTAGCTATTCTCTTCAATTCACTGCTATTTCGCCTTTATTCCTAGTCTTGCTTACAATGTCTTAAAACTGGCTTTCTGTTGCAGTTACCAGACTTACCTACATCGTAGAAGCTCCTTTCTACACTGCTGTCTGAAGTGGAAAAGCAATGTACAATTGTCTCCCAAGTATGTTTTACAGTTTAATGCTACTTTTTGTTGAATTATAGTGGTTTTAACGAACGGTTTAATGTGCACTTGCTGTATTTCAAGGATTTCTGCAGTGTCTAACATACTTTCTATACTGTAGACTTACATTTTGATGTCTTTCCCACGTGTTCTCTCACAATTCTGTTATATTCACTATTATTGGCTCTGATTTGCTACTGGTTTCTTGCAGTGTCCTATAATTGGCCCTTTACTGTACTTATGGACTTCCCCACATGTACAAACAGCTTTGTGCATGCTTCTGTTAACTGGAGAAGCTACATACACTTGTCTGTCAACTGTTTTACTGTTTAATGCTACATTTCAGTGAATTCCAGTGGTTTCAAAGACTGGTTCAATGTGCACTTTGCTCTATTTAAAGGGTTTTCTGCAGTGTACAAAGACCTTTGTATACTATAGACATATTTTGTTGTCTTTTCCACTTGTATTCTCACAATTCTGTTCTATTCACTATTATTTGCTCTGCATTACTACTTCTTTCTTGCAGTGACCTATAATTGGCCTTCTGCTCTACTTATGAGACTTTACCACATGTACAAAACACTTTATACTTTCTTCTCTGAACTTGGGAAGCTATATACACTTGTCTCTCACCTGTTTTACAGTTGATTGCTACTTTGTAGTGAATTCTAGTGGTCCTAAAGCTGCTTATATATGCTATTTGCTCTAGTCTAGGATGGCCCGCACTGTATGAAACACGTTCTTTACTATATCCTAACATTGTGATGTACTTTCCCTTGACTCTCTAGCTATTCTCTTCAATTCACTGCTATTTCGCCTTTATTCCTAGTCTTGCTTACAATGTCTTACAATTGGCTTCCTGTGGCAGTTACCGGACTTACCTACATCGTAGAAGCTCCTTTCTACACTGCCCTCTGAAGTGGAAAAGCAATATACACTTGTCTCCCAAGTATGTTTTACAGTTTAATGCTACTTTTCGGTGAATTATAGTG
>JAJQQW010001450.1:0-28253 GCA_025583905.1 Ia io | reverse complement strand
TCTTTCCAGCTCCTTTCTTTTTCTTACTCTTCTTAAATAAATTATATATTTAGCCCTTGCCAGTTTTGGCTCAGTGGGATAGAGCCAGTGGCCTGAAGGACCTGAAGGGTTCAGGCGTCTGATCTGGTTCAAGGGAACATATGGACTGGATTGCAGATTGATCCCCAGTGGGGGCGTGCAGGAGGCAAGCCAATCATGATTCTCTCACATCATTGATGTTTCTTTCTCTCTTACCTCTACCTTCTCTCTCTGATATAATCAATATAAATATTTTTTAAAAATTAAAAAGCTGTAATAAGATGTCTTTTATTATCTAGAGGGCCTGGTGCACAAAATTTGTGCATGGGGGAGGGGCTTCCCTCAGGGCCTGCCGGCACCCTCTTCCAATCCAGGACCCCCTCGGACTTCCCTCTCGCAATCCTGGGACCGCTGGCTCCCTAACCGCTCTCCCTGCCTGCCTGACTGCCTGATACCCTCAACCACTCTGCCTGCCTGCCTGATTGCCCCTAACCACTTGCCTCTTGCATGATCACCCTAAACACTCTGCCTGCCTGCCTATCACCCCTAACCCCTCTGTTTGCCTGCCTGATCACCTCAACCACTCGCCTGTGCCTGTCTGATCTCCCCTAACCACTTGCTGTCTTCCTGCCTGTCGCCCCTAGTCACTCCTGCCTGGCTGATCACCCCTAACCAACTCACCTGCCTGCCTGATCACCCCTAACTGATCGCCTGCCTGCCTGATCAACCCCTAACCATCAAACTGCCTGCCTGATCACCCCTAACTGCTTGCCTGCCTGCCTGATTCACCCCTAACCACTCAACTGCCTGCCTGATCCACTCCTAACTGCTCGCCTGCTGGCCTAGATCTCCCCTAACCACTCCACCTGCCTGCGTGATCTCCCCATTACTAGCCTGCCGGCCTGATTGCCCCTAGCCACTCTGCCTGCCTTCCTGATTGCTCCTAAACACTCGCCTGCCTGCCTGATTGCGGCTTACACCTCTGCTTCAGCCCCCACCGCACAGCTTCATCCGGAAGGATGTCCGGAATGATATCCTGGAGGGTCGTTCGGCATTCTGTCGAATTCGTATATTATGCTTTTTATTATTATTGATAATACATGATCTTTTTTTTTTTTTTTTTTTTTTTAAGAGATTTAAAACTGTGCAGATAAAACAAGTGTCTCTTTTTTTTTTTTTTAATATATTTTATTGAATTTTTTACAGGGAGGAAGAAGAGAGGGGGATAGAGAGTTTAGAAAACATCGATGAGAGAGAAAACATCGATCAGCCGCCTCCTGCACACCCCCCACGGGGATGTGCCCGCAACCATGGTACATGCCCCCGACCGAGAAACCGAAACTGGGACCCTTGAGTCGCTGGCCCCGACGCTCTATCACTTAGCCAAACCGGTTCCGGCAAGTGTCTCTTTTTAAAAATTAATTTATTGGGGTAACATTGGGTAATCCATTAATTAAAGAAGAGTATTATGCAAATTGACTGTAACTCCACTACACCCACAAGCCATGCCTACCAGCCAATCAGGAGCCAAGTATGCAAAATTAACCCCACCAAGAATGGATGCGGCCATGGAGTGAGAAGGAAGGCTTGGGTTTCACCCGGCAATGGAGGAAGGCCAAGATTCCTGCACACCCTGGCTGGCCATGGACTCTACTCAAGGCTACAAAGGTTTCAATTATAGAGATAAATAAATCCAACAAAAATGCGGCAGCCACGGAGCTGGAGGGAGCAGGAGGCTGGGTTTCCCTGGTGATGGAGGAAGCAGCTTTCCGTCTGCCCTGGCCTGCCTAGCTTCTGCTCAAGGCTTTTTTTTTTACAAGTTCAATTATAGAAGATAAATAAAAACCAGGATTCTTAGGGCCTCTGCTTGGGTTGCGGGGGGTGCGCCGCCTGCAAAAACCCGCCCCAGGCCCCCTCGCCCAAGACCATACCACACCCAAGGGAAACCCACACCTGATCCAGGACACCCTTCAGGGCAAACCAGCCGGCCCCCACCTGTGCCACAAGGGCCTCTATCCTATCTAATAAAAGAGTAATATGCAAAATGAATCACTCCAACACACAAGATGGCTGCCCCCATGTGGACACAGATGGCCACACAAGATGCCAGCAGGGGAGGGACAAGGTCTGTAAGGGAGGGCAGTTGTGGGCGATCAGGCCAGAAGGGGAGGGCAGTTGGGAGGGACCTGGCCTGCAAAGGGAGAAGCAGGTGGGGAAGCGAGATTCAAGCCTGCAGGGGAGGGCCGTTTAGGGGTGACCAGGCTGGAGAGGAGGGAAAGTTGGGGGCAACTGGTCCTTGCAGGAAGGGCAGTTGGGTGGGGTCCCAGGCTAGCTAGGGCCGAGGGAGAGCAGTTGGGGGATCCAGGCCTGCAGGGGAGGCAGTTAGGGAGGTTGACAGGCCTGCAGGGGAAGGGCAGGTTAGAGGCAATCTGGCTGGTGGGGTGCAGTTGGCATCATTATGCGGAGGGCAGTGTTATGGGGTGATCAGGTCTGGCAGGAAGGATAGCGGTTAGGGGCAATCTGGAAGGCAGGCAGATGAGGCTGTTGGGAGCCACCAGTCCTGGATTGTGAGAGGGATCGGGCCCTAAACGGGCAGGTTGGTACATCCCTTGAGGGGTCCCAGATTGGAAGAGGGTTGCAGACTGGATTGAGGGACACCCCCCAACCTCGTGCACGAATTTCGTGCACCGGGCTCTAGTAACATTATAAAGTTCAAGTGTACAATTTCTAATGCATCCATTGGATAAATGCATTGTTTGGTTTACCTACCAAGTCTAGTCTCCTTCCTTTCCATATATTTGACCCCTTTTATCCACTTCAACCTCCCTGCCCCTTTCACCTCTGGTAACCACCATACTGTTGTCTATGTTTGAATTAAAACAAGTCTCTCTTAATCACACACCACCTCCGCCATCCCTTAACTCATGTTCTGAATGATTAAGTACAGAGAGATAACCAATATTTTTTATTTGTTGGTTTTTAATAATCTTTTGTTGAACAGTAATTATTGATGTCTGTTATTTCCCCGTTGAAACTCTACAGCAGGCTTTCACAGACTATTGTTTGTTCATGGGTAGGCATATAGTTATAAGTTCTTTGTTAAATCTTCCTCCCCTCCATCCTCCCCATCCCCCCTCTCCCTACCCTCTGAAATACATCAGTCTTTTGCATGCTTCTAATATCTCTGGATCTTTTGTTCATCAGTTTATTTTGTCATTAGATTCCACATATGAGTGAGAACATGTGATACTTGTCTTTCTCTGACTGGGCATTCTGTGATATTTTATACTAGAAGGACCCGTGAACTGTATTATTCACAAAGGGGTCCACAGCCTGGGCCTGGGGATTGGGCTGCGAAACGGGCTCTCTGACATACCTGAGGGATCCTGGATTGCGAGAGGGTGCAGGCCAGGCTGAGCAACCCCACTGGTGCTCGGGACTCGGGGCTGGGGTGGGATGCGGGAGGTTGCCCGCCGGGTGGACCACAGGAGGGCTCAGGGATGTCTCACTCAGTCACGATCGGCAAGACCCACCAGAGGAACCTTCCAGTTGGAGCGTCTGCACCTGGGTGGTCAGTGCATGTCAATAGAGTGTCGGTTGAGCGGCTTAGCATATCATTAGCTTTTTTACGCTGTGATTCGTTTGTACGACGACACAGATGACGGTCACGTAGCAATATTAGGCTTTTATTATATAGGATGTGTTACTACCTACTTATGAAATTGAGCTTAATTTGTGTTTCTATTTTTTTTAACTTTGTATCACTTAATTGTATTATTCTATCATTCCTCTTGTCCCAATAACTTCTTATTTTAAAAATCTTTGTTGTTGACAGTATTACTGGGCCCACGTTTTTTCACCCTATGTCTCCTCCAGCCAAATTCACACACCTGAACCTGGGAAGGATACCTCACTTTGAGGACACCCACATACTCACAACAATTCGTCTGTAATCCATAGGTAATGCATAATTTGTACATAGTTCTTTGGTCAATGTGCTCCCCACAGCCAACCTCCTGTGGTCCCTGATTCCTATCCCCGCCTGCCAGCCCCCCGAATAGGCCCCGATGGAGGGGCTTACCAGCCATCCTCCCCAGGTCATTCTCCCCTGGCCGGTAATCCCCCAACAGGCCCGATCACCAAGCCATGCCAAGGGACCCCACTCATCATAATTCATGCACCGGGCCTCTAGGTGATTCATAAGAAAGAAATGAGAAGGATTTTACAACACAGAACTTTGGAAATTGAAAATTTTATGTCAAATTTTTAAAAATCTATTGATGGATTGGCAGCATTTGGGGCAGAAATTAAGAACACCAGAGTGAGGCTGAAAGTCGAAAGGACAAAGATGGAACAAAAAAAATAGTAAAGAAAATGGGAGTTTAGATTCAAAGGGTGAGAAATAAACTGAACAAGAGTAAGAAATAATCAAAAAGACAAAAGAGCAATTTCCCGGAAAAAGGAGAGGACAAAAGTCTTTCGATTGAAACAACCCAGCAACTATAGAAATGAATAAATATAAAAAGAACCACATCACTTTGACATTTTAGAAGTTCAGGATAAAGAAAAAAATCCTAACAACATCCTGAGAGAATAAAAACATGTTTCCTACAAAGGAAAAACAATCAGGTTAGCTCAAATTTCTCATCAACATGCTGGTATTGACACAATACCCTCCAAGATCCCGAAGAAAATACATTGAAACTTAGATTCCCAGTTGAAACCAATAGATGAGTGGTAGGACAAAATGAAGGATTTTCAACATGTGTGGAATTCATGAGGTCACACACACAGAAAAGAATCCACTTAAGATTTTTTACTTTTTTTGGAAAAGAAGTAATGAATCGACTTGGTCTGACAGCTCAGATGGTTAGAACAATGTCCCAGTACAACCGAGTGGTGGCTCGATCCCTGATCAGTCACTATACAAGAATCAACCCAATGAATACATAAATAAATGGGACAACAATTTGGATTTCTCTCTCTCTCTCTATACTCTCTTAGCGAGACTACTCTCTACCAAGTTTCAGATATAGATTAATATTGGGTTGCTCTCTTCTTTGTAAAATGAGCTCGCTCTCTCTCCTCTCAATATATCTAATAACCCACACACACATTATATATACACACAAATACAATATATATACACATTATACACATAATGTGATATATATGTGTATAAAATGTTATATATATATACATACAATATATATATATATATATATATATATATACCCTATCTCCTCATTCTCTTATCTCTCTCTCTCTAAAAAAAAAAATTTTTTTCAACAAATTAAAAAAAAAAAAGAAGTAATGAATCCACATGGAAGAAAATGTGGAAATCACAAAACAGGGATAATCAAAGAACTAACACTACTTAGATTATAGATCTGAATATTGCTTGATTCATATGTTGAGATAAACAATATAAAAATAAAATGGGACTAATATCACAATGTGGAACATAAACAGCCTGAAGGAAGAAGAAGAGACAGAAGAATACCAAGGTTTCTTGTCTTGGTTGAGAACGTAATGATTAAATCTATCCTTTTGTGAGGATCAGGGGTTTAAATTAAATTGACTGTACTATATATTCTGCTTGAATCATTTACAAAGAAATTCTATTCAATGTTCTTGGACAATTTTTTCAAATCATTTAAAATAATATAACCATAGGCATTACATGAGAGATTTTACACAAACTACAGTGCCGGTGGGGTACTAAAGAAACATTTGTTATCAGTGGAACACAACCACTAGCCTGAGCAAAACTATTATGGAATGTAAATAAATATGGTCACCATCTACATTTAAACAAAAAAGCCTGGAGGCTAACCTCCGACAGGGAGAAAAGTACCCTTTACAATTTAAGTACAACCAACTCCATCAACACCTTCCTTTCTTGTCCACCGGAAGTATTAAATGTCCAAAAACTCCGAAGGCATCCCACCTTGCCCCATTTCCCTTTCCGGTTCAGATTGAGACTTATTCACAGAGTTATAAGTGTGACTTTCCCGCTTGCAAACTTACCTTGATAAACAATGAGGTCATTCTCTCTGAGGAATTTAATACCCTCGACACATCTCGTGAATCAATCTGATGTGCATTAATAAATTTTTGTATTCCATGGGCCATGGAAACCTAAAATATGAAATATATCAAGTGAATTACCATCATTAGTTATAATTTAATAACCATATCCCATCATATTCAAAACTCTAAACATACCTAAACGTCGAATTTCACAAATGCAATGTGGTAGCCTAGACTGGGATCCTGAACAGAAAAAGGCCATCAGTTTTTGAAAATATCCAAGGAATTCATGATGTCTAACAGGAGAAGCGGTGAAGAGAATTTGTACTACTGTTAATTAAAAGGTATTCAAAAACAAAATATTAAGTGAAAGTTATTTAAGGATTATAGTTCAGTCTGCTCTTTTTAAAGATGAAGAAATTTGGATACCTAGAGAGGTAAAGTAGACTATACCATGGGACAGAAAGCTAGTTAAAAACTGAGATTAGACAAGTACTCATTTCCATGAGTTTCCATTCAATCACACCATTCAAGCAAGCATACTATGCCACAAAGTTCTGAGAAAATTGGGCTAAATCCACATTGACGGGAACCTAATCTGGATGAGGCCATGCAGAGGCCAAGGGATGTACACAAAACCAGTTAAAACAGCAGAACAGGCACAGAGAAGAGCAGACCAAGTGCAAACACAATAAAACAATTGCTAACGAAATATCAGTGCTTTACCTGTTTCCAGGCACTAGCAAAGAGCTCTGCCTCGTCATTTTATGCTGACAATGGCCATTTAAGGTAGGTTTGATCTCATCAACAGCTATAAGAAATCACTCATTACAAGACTGTACAGCCCCACTACTTACATGACACTAAAGAAAAGGCATCTCACGCCACATAAAACTAAGCCACCAAATGGCTCCACCCCTCCGTCAGGGTAAGGATGAAACATAGGACTGTGGAGCAACAAGAAAGAACGAAACACTTGTAATTGGTCCCAATCCCCTCCTTGTGGATTGAGGGAAAATGAATTCCCCTGAAATTTGTACCACAACTGCACTCACTCACCTGCAGTTTGAATCACACCAATGGTACAAAAAAAAAACAACAAAACAAACAAAGAACAAACTCTACCCCTCAGGAGAGAACTAAAAATCAAAAGTGGTGTCTGGAGTCACATTCACAATGAATTCAGAAACACAACTGACTGTAAGAAATTCTCTGAGTGCAGAGATTTTAAAACGTAATAAAAAAAATTTATACCCTATAACATAAAATATTGTATTCCCATGAAACATGGAGAGGTAGGGAGTTTAAGTACCTTGTTCGAGTCCCATGGCTATAGTATAACCCCAGTTCTGTGCTGAGATTACTGAGGCCTGCTTTTCCCCATGATGCAATCACGTAGGAAAACAGATAAGGGCAATGGCACTCCCTCCCTCAAGGAACGCAAGCCTGTTCATTGCTAAAGACAATTAAATATATCAACGATTTTTTAAATGGCGATGGAATAGAAGAAAAACCAGAAAGAACAACTACTAATTCATGTACTGTATTCCCAGTATGAGGTGTGACAATGACATAATAAAATCAATTGTATGGCGCCTATGAACATTAACATTATTTCATAGTTAACCTTATATGTCATAAATTCAGATTAGATGTGTCAACTGTCCATCAAAAAAAAAGAATCAAATAAAAAAAAATGTTCCCAAAGGCATCCCTGCCTACCCACAACAAGGCAAAGCCTACAAAGTATCTCCCACAACCAAAGAAGAAGAGCTTAGGGACAGTCACAAATGGACCCATCAGAGAATGCCCACCATCGAATTTAAACATCAACTATATAATGACAGCGTAACATGCTAATTAGAATGGACGACCTACTGACGACCTTCAGGACAAAGCCCAGGGCTGCAAGGGAAGCCTGGTCCCGTGGGTGCCAAGGGAAGCCAGTGCCGGCAGCCCTGGAAGGAAGGCCTAGCTCTTGCATGAATTTCATGCATCAGCCTCTATTTACTTATAACATAGCTGCATGAGTTCACATTTCATACTAATTATACACAGTACTCATGAATCCTAATGTAAAAGTGTAAAAGAAGATATGACCAACGTGTAATACCAGGATGATAAAATTTAACAACGAGCAATTGAAGCATGAGACCACTGCTGCACATTCCTGCTCAAATGACGGTGACAAACTAAACAGAAAATGTTGGTTGCTTTAATAAAAAAGAAAAGAAATTGAGATAAAAGAATTTGTGAAACTACACAAATAATGGGTGTTATTAGGGGAAAGCAAATACATGACAATACTATTAATATCTCTAATTTCAAAAGAAAATGTTTAAAACATCCAATATCAAGAATATAAAAAGCTCAATAACAAAAAAATAATAGTAATAATAATAATAATGTATATTCATAGCTAGAACAACTGAACAAAGTGGGTTTATAACTGACTAGGAATAAAATGAACACTCAGCATCTAAAAGATGATTGACAATTATGGGAATTTAAGCAAGTCTGTTTGAACCAAGAAGGTGAAATCGAGACCTGTACAATCTAGAGGTCTTTATAACATTGAAACTATTGTATCATTTTTCCACGTTTATTTTTTAATACCTGGAAAGTTTTAAAGAATAGAAAAGTGAAGAAATAGTCTTAATGAACATCTACCCACCATCAGATTTGACAAATGTTAACATTTTTGTTATCTCATTCACCTATTATTTTTTACAACAAAAGCCACTTGTAGGTAGACCTTCTATAAGAGTAAGGCGTAACGTATATGCGTACTTATATTGCTTCCTCAACTCTTGTAACCACCAAATGCATGTGACATGTGATCATTCTAATTTTCTAATTTTTCATAGACACAAATTCAATTGCACATGTTATTAAAGCTGAGGAATAAAGTCCCTTGATCTAGATCTAGAGTGAGCCAAGCACACCGTATTTCTCTACACCATGTAATCTGTGTTTTTTTGCTCATGGCATATGCACAGAAGCACCTAGATGTCATATGTGAAACAGAATTTAAAAAGGTTTCCCAACTAAGTTCAGTAGCGGTACTAGTAGTAGAAGTGAAGAGAGTACTAGTGTGCATTAATATTTGGATTTTGTCTAATCAAAAGAAAACCTGGTAATTTCAGAGAAACAACTAAAGTGCTTTTTTCAAAGTAATGTCCACACCCTAAGCTACACATTTTTCCTTCCCCCATCTTTCATGTAATGTGCGGATACCAACTCCAATAAACATCTCTTCTATTGAGGCTAACAATTCAGAGACACAATTTCCCACTTCTCGTATGTTTTGAATGCTGCTCAAAGGTGCGTTGCCATCGATCAGAACAAGGTAATCTGAAGGGCAAGGACGTGGTGACTACAGTGGGTGGGTTAATATTTCCCGGCAAGACTTTAAACGTGTGTTTTAACCGTTTTGAATGGTGTGGAATGGTGCGTTATTATGAAGCAAAATACTCTGCCGTGTCTTCTGGCACTTTCTGTCGTTTCCATGATCAAAGCGGTTCAAATGGAATATTTGTTGTCGGTAGCAATCAGTATAATGGTTTCACACTGGATTTAGAAGCTCATAATACTAGTAAAGTTTAAACATCATAATTTTTCTTTGTAAACAACAACAATAAGTTGTAAACTCAGTTTAAAAACCATCATCCTTTATGAATCAATTTAAAAAAAAACTGCTTCGAGCCAAAACCGTTTGGCTCAGTTGATCGAAGGAGCAACAGCCAGTGGACTGAAAAGTCCCAGTTCGTTCCGGTCAAGGGCATGTACCTTGTTCAGGCACATCCCCAGTGGGAGTGTGCAGGAGGCAGCTGATCGATGTTTCTCACACTCTATCCTCTCCTTCCTCTCTGTTAAAAAAATCCAATCAACAAAATTAATTTTTTTAAAACAAACTGCATCTGAGAAGTCTTTCTATCCTCTTTCATGGTGCTATCCTGTGATGAGTAGGATTCCCACATGCAGTAAGAATTGCACTTGTCCAGGACTCTCAACCCAACCCACCTTTCCCTCACCAATCCAACATTAAATTCCTGGCTACCAATATTCTCTTGGAATGTATATTAAAAACCCTACACATCCCTCTTCTCCGAATATAAGTGATATTGAACATAGCTCTTCCCCCATTCCCTGCCTCAGGATGAAACTCTACCGCAAAAAGATTGTTACCCAGGCTATATGGGCCAATGTCCATGTATATGGAGGGAATTGACTCTCTCTTCATAGTATAAAATGGATATGCTGAACAGTGTTTCGAACACTAATGTAAATTACTCCAAGAGCATATAAGATTTAGAGAAATACCTTGAGGAGGCAGAAAGTGAAGTGGGAAAAATACAACTTAAAGTCAAAGAGTGCTGGATCAAATTCAGTCCCATTACTTAATACTTTAGAAATGCTCAAGTTCAGTTTCCTATCTAAAACGAGGACTGTTGTGAATACAGAATGAAAATATAAGTAATGCCTACAATGAAAGACCAGTTCTCAAGACGTGGACATCTTTAAAACCACAACGCCTGAGGTTCTCACAAACACTGTTTCCTTTGATTTCCCCTCTCTATCTAAAGAAAGGATATAGTATTCTCTCTGAAATTTCAATACTCAACATGAAAACAATTATGAAGATGCCAGATAAATATGAATAAAAAACTAATAGAAACTAGAAAAATAGAGTAAGGAAATGGTAGTGCTAATATGCCCTTTAAGGAACTCTATAGAAATATTATTTAAAAAGTAGGTTCGAAAACTAGAAGAATGGTGCCTGTTATAAACTTACTAGTAGAATGGTGGCAATCAATGACTAGCTGAGTGATGCTGGAAAAGTCACAATGCACCATGAGTTTTGATTTCTTAATCTCTAACCAGGACTGGTAGATAGGTTTCAAAGACAGCCCCAGTTAATGATCATCTCACGGTATTCACACTCTTCTTAATCCCCTTCTCCTTCGTGTGCACTGGCCCTGCCTGACTTGCTTCCACCGTACATGAATATGACAGACGTGAAGGAACGTCACTCGTTGGATAACGAGTATATAAGTCTTGTTTAAATCACAAGTGAGGTCATCTTATGTTATTGCATTATATGTAATGTGGGTTAAAATAATAAGTTTAAATCCATTTATAAATATGTAACGGTAGATATATATCTTTAAAATAATATTATCTGCAGAATAAAGTTTTCCCATATACACATATTCAGTTATTTTTAAATGTGGAATTATTAATCACCAACAACCATTAAAAGCATACTTACTAGAATCATAGATATAGAGAGGTTGCATACTTTTCTAGAGTAGTACATAATAATCTGACATTATCTTTTGATTCATTTTCTGTATCGTGATTCTTGCACCCAATTCACGCCAATTCTAAGAAAAAAATGTAATAAGAAATATCTATGACACATCCAAATATATGAATAAGTGACATACACACTAGACCGGGGGCTCAAGTTTAATCAAGAAAGTCAATATATATCAAAAGTAGTAATAGTTAATAAGGCTGGTTGATATTGTCTTTTTAATATATATTAAAGACTAAAAAGTAATAAATAAATTTAAATTTACTAAAACGAAGATTCATTCCATTTGTAATTAACATCCTTGTCTGTAGGCTTATATGAATCAGCATCAACATAGGAATGACTTTTCTATGTTAGGCTAGTACAATATTCCTGGTGTATTCAAGTATGGGTCAAGGTTATGAAAACAGAACATATATCCAAAGTAAAATATTCCTTATCAGAAAGGTGAACTTTTCATATACCAGCAAGAATGTCCAGAGATGCTCTGTGACTCATGGTGGATTATGCCTTCCTCAACATATATAACAACTGATTAATATAGCAATAGTATTAAAGAACTCCTAAAAATCAGTACAAAATAACTGTCGAATTTTACTTTAATTGAGAAAAATATAAACAGCCTAATTCCACAAAAGGAAGAAATAAATGCAAATAGCCAATAAACATTAAAAGATACCAACTTCACTATACATATGGAAAAGGCAAAAACAACAGCCATTTCCTTCCACATAACAATTGGAGAAAAAAAAATTTAACTGTTAATAAGTATGACAATGTTGCCGAGTAACAACCTATGGAAATACTTGCATTAATGCATATATAGAAGTTTTAACTGCTCGCAATGTTTGTTAACACATTAAAAAAAAAAAAAACAATTTCCCTCAAAAAACATGAGTAGCATCTGACCCAGAAATTCTATCTCCTACATCATATCTCCATAGCAAAAACCTTGTACAAGAATGTTCACAAGTGCATTGTTCACAATAGCCTAAAGTGGAAACCCAAATGTCTATAAGTGATAAACAAATGTGATATCGTAATGCCATGGACTGTTAAAAGGAATGAATTACGGATACATACTACAACAAGGATAAATCTTGGAAACATTCTAAGTGAAAGAAGCCAATAAAGATATTTCCACTTATAGAAATCTATAGGCCCAGTGCAATCACGAATTCATCACAAGTGGGGGTCCGCTCGGACGGCTGGCCTGGGATCGGGCAAAACCGGCTCTCCACATCCCCCGATTGTGGTCCGGATGCAAGAGGGCGCAGGCCAGCCGAGCGACCCCACTGGTGATGAATCGGCTGGGGAGGGACGCAAAGGTGGCCATCCGGGAGTGAACCATGGGGGAGGGCTCTAGGAACATGTCCACCTTCCTCGTTCAGTCCCATCAGCCAGACCCCAGCAAGCAAGCTAAACCTACAGTACGGAGCATCGCTCCCTGGTGGTCCGTGCCATCATAGCCGACTGGTCAACTTGTCGACTGTCTGCCCCCTGTTGATCATGCACTCATAGCGAGCAGTATGAGAGGCCTTAGCCATATCATTCGCATATTTTACGCTTTGAATGGGTTTAATGGCCAACCTGGACGACCAAATAGTTAGCATATTAGGTTTTTATACATAGAATGTCCCATAATAGGCAAATAGAGATAAAAATAAGACTGGTTTTACGTTAGGTCCCTGGGGGGGGCTGGGGGGGGGCAAGGGAGAGATGGGTGAAAATGGGAGGTGGCAGCTAAAGTGAACATGGTTTTCTTTTTTGATGTGTGATTGAAAGAATTGAAAATGTTCCTAATATTGATTATGGTTATGGTGCACTATGTGAATATACTAAACACCATTGAATTGTACTCTTTAAATGGGATAAATAAATAGAATTGACATATTAAAGACTAAATATTAAATCCTCCCATGATGCCAACAGCAATCAAGGCTCACTACAAGTACACAGATGGGAGAAAAAGAAAGAAGAACTGACTTTCCTATATATCTATAAACTAGAGGCCCAGGGCATGAAAATTCGTGCATGGGGAGGGTCCCTAGCAGCTGCTGGCTGTGGGCCGGCCTTTCTTCTTCCCCGCCTACCCTTCTCTCTGGTGTACAGCACATATCATAGCGAGCAATCGAACACCCAGTCGGTCGAACTCCTGAGAGACACTTTGCAATATTAAGGCTTTTAAATATATATAATAGGAAAATTATAGATAAAACGCTAGTGTATTTAACATTCAGGAAAACTACACAGCTCAGTCCTGACCCAGCATAACTCTCTAAGACATGATATTGGGAGGAAGGGTAGAGAAGTGGAATAAGGTAAATACAGTACTCATGGGCTCCCACAACCCCTTCAAAATACAATAACAAATTAGGGCAGATTTGAAACATACAGAGTAACCAACATTCCCCAGAACCACCCTGAAATTTGGCTAAAAGGAAGTCCTACAGCTAGAGAACTAAAGAAGAAAGCACAATGAGACTGGTAGGAGGTGGAGGGGCAGAACAGACTGGTCAGACCCCACAGTGGCCATGATGAGCAAGGAGTCCCAGCCCCACACCATGGCCACCCAGCCCAGGTTCCAGAACTGGGAAGAGAAGGCCCCATAACTTCAGGGCGAAAATATCAGCAGTGATGTGGCTTAGTGACAAGGAGACTTCTGTAGACCCAGGGTAGTTATTCTTAAAGGGCCATGCACAGGATTTACTCAACTTGCTCCTCTGACTCCGGATCTGGGACAATGGCTTGGGGTTACTCAGGGACATAGTGGGAAGGAACTGGACAGTCTGCATCAGGTGCAAGAATTCAGGAGTGGCTTTCTCCAAGAAAAGGACTTACAGTCATTGTTCCTATGCTGAGACCTCCCCCACCACAGAGCTACTGTAGGTGCCTTATCTGAGTCCTCCAACAACCTGACATACACTGTCAATCCACCCTGATGATTCCCTGAGACCCAGCCCTACTACCAAATTTATAGTCCACCCAATTGTTAGCAGTAGCAGTTTTTCGCATAATGGACTGTCCTGGCTCAGGCTTCACTCATTCCTAAAATCTCTCAAACAAGCATCAGCTTGTGTCAGCAATGCCCCATATCATCACAATAAAATGTCCCAAGACTCCACCTTACACCAGCCTGCCTTCATCACAACTGGCCTAGCCTGGCACTCCAAGCCCAACAACAGTAACAACCACCGCAGATCCATTTCTGTAGCTCCTTTGGAAGAGCCCTATGAGCCAGTCACCTGGGAATGTCGCTTCAGAACCACCCCAGATTACAATACTCTAACACACCCTTAAATGACTCACTTAAGAGGCAGAACTCGTAAGCATCAAAGCCCCACCGAGCAACACTTGCTCCATATGGGTGTCTCCTGAACAGCAGCTCTTCTGCTGTAGTCAACAGCTAGTACTCCAGCCCTACAGCGGGGTTCAATTCCTCACATAGATGTCAACAGCAATCAAGGCACAACCTACAAGAAGACAATGCACACCCAAAGCCCACACAAGGTACGACCTAGAGTGCCCAGATCAGGCAACTGGGGAGGCTTTGCGTCACTGGACCCTACAGGACACCTACTTCAGACAAGGCCACTCCTACCATTCCAGAGACATAGCAGCTCTACCTAATACAAGAAACAAACACAGGGAAGCAGCCAAAATGAGAAACAAAGAAACATACCACAAAAATTAAAGGAATAGAAGAAGCCCCCTGAAAAGAACAAATAAAATAGAAGCCAAGCAAACTACTAATACAATTTATAATGGTGATAAGAATGCACATAGATCTTCATGAGAGCTTCAATGGGTTTAGTGAGACTCTCAATGGATCTATAGTGAGAATACCAAAGACATGAAAAGAGGACCAATCAAAATTAAGCATATTAAAAAAACTGTAATTAAAGAATAAAATTATCTTTATTATTCAGGAATCAACAGCAGAGTCGAATAATTGAAATCAAATCATGATTTGGATATGAGGAAGCAAAAAACACCCAATCAGAAGAGCAAAAAGAAAAAAGAATACCAAAAATATTAAGATAATGTGATAGCCTCTGGACAACTTCCAGCGATACCAACAATCTCATCATGCGGGGTGCCAGAAGGAGAGAGATATTGAAAACCTATTTGAAGAAATAATGATAGAAAACTTCCTTACCTGGTGAAAGAAAAAGATTCCAAACAAGATGAACCCAAAAAGGTCCACACCAAACACATCATAATAAAAAAATTGTCAAGGGATTAAAAACAAAGAGGAATCTTAAAAGCCGCAAGAGAAAAGCAGTTTAGTTACCTCAAGGGAGCACCCAAATGACTGTCAGCCTGATTTTCTCAACAGAATCTAAGCAGGCGAGAAGGGAAGTGGCACTGAAATATTCAAAGTGATGAAAAGCTATGACATACAACCAAAATTACTCTCCCAGCAAAACAAGCATTTAAAAATAAAGGTCAGATGATGAGATTCACAGACAAAAAAAAGCTAAAAAAAGCTCATTACCACCAAACCAGTATTACTGAACTGTTGAAGGTGTATTCTTCTTTTAAAAATATAGTTTTATTGATTTCAGAGAGGAAGGTGCGAGGATGATAGAGAAATAGAAACATTGATGAGGAGAGAAAACATCATCTATCGTGTGCCTCCTGCCCACAAGCCCCTACTTGGGAATGAGCCCGCAATCCAAAGCATGTGCCCTTACCGAGGAATCAAACTGTGATCTCCTGGTTCATGGATTGACAATTCGACCACTAAGTCACACTGGAAGGAAGAGGAGAAAAAAAATATTAAAAATATAAGAACAAAAAATGGAAATAAATACATATCTATCAACACATGAAGTAAAAATCAAAATAAAATGAACAAGAAATACAATGAACAAAATAAACTGATGAATAAAATAAACCACAGGCATGAACACATGGAACAGACAGAGATCTCAGAGGGAAATGGGAGTGGGGGCGGGAAGAGATTAACCAAAGAACTTATTGTAGCGATATATGCATTACCTAAGGATACAGACAATAGGTGGTGAAGGCCTGGGGCATGTGGAATTGCTGGAGGTCAGGAAAATAGGGAAAACGGGGACATCTGTAAAACTGTCAAAATGAGAAGATTTTTTAAAATAAGATAGGTAATTGGACCAATAGGGATTGAAGAATAATACATTAATGATACTATGTTATGAAAAAAATCGAAACACAAAATAATGTCATTTCATAGGTAGGTAGTATATCTCATCCTATATAATAAAAGCCAAATATGCAAAAGTGTCCGTCCCATCTGGTCGGCCCTCAAACAATCAAAGCGTAATATGCTAATGAGATGCTTAAGGCCCGTCAACCACTCGCTATATGACATGCACTGACCACCAGGGCAGGACGCCTCCAACTGGAAGGTTATCTTGCTGTGGGTCTGGGCCATCGGGACTGGAGTGAACATCCCTGGACCCTCCCTGTGGTCCCTCCCGGCTGGCCAACCTCCCGCATACCCTCCCCAGCCCCAGTCGTGCCACAGTGGGTTGCTCAGCCTAGGCCTGCAACCCTCTCGCAATCCAGGATCCCTCAGGGTATGTCAGAGAGTCCAGTTTCAGCCCAATATCCCACAGGCCAGGCTGAGGGACCCCATTGGTGAATGAATTCGTTGCACCGGGCCTCTAGTTTTATGTTGGGCGTGAGATGCCATTTTCTTAGTGTCATGTAAAGTAGCTGGGGCAGTACAGTCTTGTAATGAGTGTTGTCTTAGCTGTGATGAGATCAAACCTACCTGGAATGGACATTTGTCATGCATATAATGACGTGGCAGAGCTCTCCTTTGCATAGTGCCTGGCACACTGTAAGCACTGGATATTCGTTAGCAATTGTTTCGATCTGTAGTTTGCATGGTCTGCTCTTCTCTGTGCTGTTCTGCTGTTTAACTTGTGTGTGTAATTCCCTTGCACTCTGCCATACCTCCTCCAGAAGAGTCCCGTTCAATGTGGATTTAGCCCAATTTTCTCAGAACCTTAGTGGCACTTAGTTGTTGCTAATGGTGAATTGAATGGGAACACATGGAAATGAGTACTTGTCTATTTCTCTGTTATAACTAGCTTTCTGACCCAGTAAGTCACTTTACCTCTCAAGGTATCAATTTCTTATCTTTAACAAAGAGCAGCTTAACTATTATTCCTTAAAAATAACTTTTCAACTCTAATATTTTGTTTTTGAATTACACTTTTATTTAAACAGTAGTACACATATTATCTTCACCCAGCTTCTCCTGTTAGCATCATGAATTCACTTGGCATATTTATCAAAAATGATGGCCCTTTCTTCTGTCCGGATCCAGTCTAGCACACATTGCATTTAGTGAATTTCGACGTTTATGTATTGTTAGAGTTTTGAATATTTTGGGATTACTGGTTATTAAACTTATTAAATATATGATGGAATTCACTTGATATATTTCAATTTTAGGTTTCCATGGGCCCATGGAATACAAAATTTGATCAATGCAATCAGAATGATTCACAGGGTCGAGGTTTTATATTACCTCTGAGTAGAATGACTCTTTGTTTATCAAGGTAAGTTTGCTAAGCGGGGTAGTTCACACATTAACTCTGTGAAAACATGCTCTCCCTATGAACCGGAAAAGGGAAATGGGAAGGTTGGATGCCTCTCGGAGTTTTGGGACTTTATTACTTCGGTTGGACATGAAAGGACAGTGTTGAAGGGAGTTGGTTGTACTTAATTGAAAGGTTCTTTTCTCCAACTATGTCGGAAGGTAAGCTCCAGGCTTTTTGTTTAAATTAGATGGTGACCTTTTTATCCTTACCAAATAGTTTTGCTCAAGAGCTAAGGTTTGTGTCCACTATTACAATGTTTCTTTAGCTACCCCCACCGGCACTGTAAGTTTTGTGTAACATCTCTCATGTTAATGCCCTATGGTTAATTATTTTAAAGGATTTTTATTTGAAAAAATTGTCAAGAAATCATTTTGAATAGAATTTCTTTGTAACTGATTCAAGCAGAATATACGTAACATTCTCATTTCAACTTTAACACACCCCTCTCCTCACAAAGGATAGATTTTATGCATTAGTTATCAACAAGCCAAGAACCTTTGGTATTCTTTCCCTGTCTCATCCTGTCTCTCCTTCAGGCTGTTTATGTTCCAATTGTGATCTCTAGTCAATATAATTATTAATATTTTTTTAAACATTATGAATCAACAAAACTATTCAGACTAAAATTATAAGTAGTTTTAGTTTCTTTGATTATCCTGTTTTGTGATTTCCACATTTTCTTCCATTGTGGAGTCATTACTTTTTTTTTTTTTCTAATTTGTTGATTTTTTTTTAGAGGAGAGAGATACAGAGAATGAGAGTGATACGGGTATATATTATTACATATATATATAAATTATATATGTTTGTATATATATATTTACAACATATATATACACATATTAACACACATATATGTGGTATATATGTTGTATATATATGTGTATGGTGTTTGTATTTATATGTGTGTGTGTGTGTATATATATATATTGAGAGAGAGGGAGAGAGAGAGAGAGAGGAGAGAGAGAAATTATTTGTTGTCACATTTTTTATGTATTCATTGGTTGCTTCTTGTTGTGCCCTGTCAGGGATCGAGACCACAACCTCTGTGTACTGGGACATGTTCTAACCATCTGAGCTGTCAGACCAAGACGATTACATTACTTCTTTTCCCAAAAAAAAAAAAAAATTTCTTAAGTGGTTCTTTTCTGTGTGTGGTGAACCTCATGAATTCCCACTGTCGAAAATACTTCATTTTGTCCTACCACTCAAATATTGGTTTCACGGCAATCCTAAGTTCATGTATTTTTCTTCTGGAAACCTTGGAGGGTATTGCTGTCTAATACACAGCATTGTTGATTGGAAAATTTGATGCTAACCTGATTGTTTTTCCTTTGTAGGAAAACATGTTTTATTCTCTCAGGATTTGTTAGATTTTTTTCTTTATCCTTGAAATTCTAAAATGTCAAAGATGATGTGGTTCTTTGTTTTTATTTATCTTTTCTACCTAGTTGCTGGGTTGTTCATCGAAAGACTTTTGTCTCTCTTTTTTTTTCCAGGGAAATTGCCTCTATTGTCGCTTTGATATTTCTTACCCAATTGTTCAGTTTATTTCTCACCCTTTGAATCTAACTCCATTCTATTAACTATTTTTTTTGTCCATCTTTGTCTTTCGCACCTTTCAGCTCACTCTTGTGTTCTTAATTTCTGCCCCAAATGCTTGCCAATCCATCCTAATAGATTTGTTAAAAAATTTGACAATAAAAATTTCAATTTCACAAGTTCTGTAGTTGTAAAATCCTCTCATTCTTTCTTATGGAAATCACCTAGAGGCCCGGGTGCATGAATTTGCATGAGTGGGGTCCCTTGGCCTGTGGTGATCGAGGCCCCCCCTCCTCCCTGTTGGGGACCGGCCAGGGGAAGGAACCCTGGGAGATGGCTGGTAGCCCCCTTACCCATCGGGGAGTCCCCCCCATATTCGGGGGGGCTGGCAGGCGGGGAAGGGGGCGTTGGGACCAAGAGGTTGGCTGTGGGAGACACATTGACACAGGAGCTGTCCTGCCTGAGCGTCAGCTCCCTGATGGTCAGTGTGCATCATAGCGACTAGTGGACCCATTTTGATCCGGTCGTCGGTCCTAATGGTTGTTAGGCTTTTATATATATAGATTTGGTTAATAAAAGACATTTTAAAAAGATTTTACATATAATTTATTCTGTATTTCCTATCTTTGTTGAGTTTACTGCCTCTGTTACCAAGTGTGTATTCTTTAATTGCTTGACCATTCTGGTTGTCTGGCATCTTTATATTTGAGGCTTTCTAATTTGGCCTCACTGTTCTGTTCTCTTGTAGGGGGGGGGTGAGACTCTACATGAGAAGGAAGTATGAATAATTATTTTCTCTGATATGTCCTCATAGCTCCTGGCACAGCCACCCACAAACCTCTTTTTTTTTTTTTTCCAAAAAAAAGGGGGGGGGGGGGGGGGGGGGTGGAAATTTTTTTGATTTGGGTTCAACACCTACAGCTTTGTCCTGTCAGCAATGTGTCCCTTTGTCTGTTGTTAAGTTGCTCAAATTCAGTGTGCAGGGTTAAAACCAATGACCCCTATAACATCTACCATCTTGAAAATTTCCCATAGTGTTTCACAATAACCTTCACAATAACTTCTAGAAACATGGGTTCTGTTTTCTCTAGCCCTGCACCCCCCTTTTTTTAATTAATTTGATCCCATATGCTTTCTATATTTTAGGAATTCTCCAAATTTCTGTGTGCGAGTCTGCCATCTTGCATCTAACCTCTGGACTATTTAATAGATACCTTGCTTGTTTCCACTATTTGGGGGATATGATAATTTGGTTTGCTTGTTGAAGGATGGTGAAGGAATCACACTTAGACTGGATCAAGTCTTATAATTAGTGCAGAAATAGACAAGTGGAAAATATTGTAGATTTGAAATTTATTGCCCCAATTACATTGACTAAATTGTTGTAGGTAATCGTGATTTTTTTTTTTTTTACTGGAATGTATTATTTCTGTTGTTTTATATACTGTTGATACATTACATAAGTTTACTACTTATCATTTTTTATGCTTGTGATTTTTAAAAAAATTAAAAAAATATTTCTCATTCAGTTTTTTTGGACTAATATTTATTTTAGGTAACAAATCAAATGGTGACAAGCATCTAAAGCCTATATTACTTGATGGAAGGTATTAAACCATGTATGGGATTCAGGAAACACCCCTTGTACTAAAGAAAAATTCAGGTTTTTATAAGTATTTTTTATTTATTTACTTTATTTTATTTTTTACCGTATTTTTATTTTCATAAAGTAAAAGCTTTCACCATTTGCCCAATTTGTTTACTTTTTATGCACAAGCATGTTTTATTTTGAAAAAAACAATGAACAAAGTAGCATGAGAGAGAGATAGAAACACATTGATGCGTAGAGAGAATCATTGATCGCTACCTCCTGCACGCCTCCTACTGGAGGGACTGAGCCTGCAATTCCGGGAAATCGAACCATGGACCTCATGGTTCATAGGTTGGATGTTCAAACCACTGATCATGTGGGCCAGGCAAGAACGTGAATTTGTAATGTTACCAGCAATAGACCCTGTTGAGGGCTGATGTGATCAGCTCTGTGTGAGGGTAGGAATTTTTGAATTTTTGGACTCCTGAACATGAATGTTCACCACCCTTTCTGCCCCTTCTTTTATTTTTTTTCCATAGGAGGGCATTTTACTCTTTAAAGATATCAGGCATCTTTTCACAAAAAGGAAACTTTGATTTTGAGAATCCTCAGGGGAAAGTCTTTTGAGGTTTCTGAATTGTTATATTGGGAAAATTTGAAGCTTTCTGGCAAAGATGGAAAAGGTAAGATTGTGCAGCCTCAGCATCCTCCCCCAAAACATCTCTCTTGGTATGTGGCCCCTTTACGTAGCACTGCGAGAATTATTGTTCCAGGTTGCTCATCTCACTGTTGGTATGACTCATTAGATTTTACTCACTGTGTTTAATGATATCTTTTTTTTATTTCCTGATTAGTGTTTCTGCCAGCTACCACATAAAGCTATTGCAAACTTTACTTTTTCCAAGTCTGACTCCACCCAGGGAGCTTGAACTCAAAAGCCTCTGACTTCACCATTGTGATTGGGCGAGCGGAAGTGTGAGATGAAAATGCCTGCAAACCTGTCAGAATCCCGGTGGTCATGTTGTATCTGTGTGTGGGGGCTCCTCTCTCTTTTGAGGCGGTGTATTGGGTGTAGCCACAGACATTGTGTGAGTGATGTTTTTATGGGCATATGTGGGTTATAAACTCTGCACCTCTGATTCTATTTAATAAAGACTGGCTGGGGGAGGAGTGATACTGTTTCTGGGTTTATAGGCTGTCCACTGTAGAGGGCTTGTTGGAGTTTTGCTTTGAAAAGTCTTTAAGTACACACTTAGGTATGGACCTACTCAAGTCCCCACCACCTTGCCAACTTTTTAGGTCTGGTAATATTTAGAATCCTGTTTCGTTGTTTGCTGGAAGTGCTGAGGCATGACATAGGTTGAGGGCATTTCCTAGACATGTCAGAAGCCCATTTTTACATTTGTAACCCTGACCACACGTTAGGATAGGAAAGTATGAGTGATGAAGAGAAGCAACAGTTACTGGATGGGGCTACATACATATTTCTATGGGCGTTTTTTGTTTGTTCTTTAATAGCTTTTTTGAGCTATAGAGGCCCAGTCATGAGATTCGTGCACTGGGGGGATTTCCTCAGCCAAGCCTGCACCTCTCGCAGTGCTGGGAGCCCTCGGGGATTGTCCATTTGCAGCTTAGCCCGATTCCCAATCGGCAGTCAGACATCATCTGGCAGTCTGGGGCCTCTTGCCTTTTGGGACCCCTGGATCCTTAATTCCCACCTGCAGTGAGGAGAGAGAGGCTTCCACGCTACCACTTCGCTTTTTCAGTCGTGTGCCACAGTTTTGGATGAGGTTGCTACACTGTGGGAGCACCACTGACCACAGGGGGCAGCTCCTGCGTTGAGCATCTGCCCCCTCATGGTCAGTTTGCCCCATCATTGTGACTGGTCGTTCCGCAATTTGGTCGATTTGCATATTAGGGCTTATTTATAGGACTAGAGGACACCGATGCATGAAAGTCGTGCCGGGGGGTGTGTGTCCCTTAGCCTAGCCTGCACCCTCTCAATCTGGGAACCCTCGAGGGATGTATGAATGCTGCCCATTTAGGCCCAATCCATGTGGGATCGGGCAGTAAATGGGCAGTTGGTCATCCCTCTCACATCCGGACATGCTGACTCCCACCGACTCGGCCTGCCTGCCTCCTGATTGCCCCTAACTGCTTTCTGTCTGCACAGCATGATCCCAACCCCAATACTCCTGCCAAAACTGATACGCCTAACTGTTCCCCTGCCAGCCCGATTGCCCATAACTGCCCTCCCCTGCAGCCTGGTCACCCTGGCTGCCCTCCCCGGACCGCCTGGTCATCCCACAACTGTCCTCAAGCGCTAAGGCCTGTCTCCCACCCCCAACCGCCTTCTTGCTGGCTAGGTTCCCCAAACTGCCCTCCCTGCAGGCCAGGTCACCCTAACTGTCCTCAATTGCCGGCCTGATCGTCCCAACTGCCCCTCCCTTGCAGGCATGTCCTCACAACTGGCCCTTCCATGCTGGGCTGATCGCCCACTAATTGCCTTCCTCTGCGGCCATCTTGTGGTGGCCATCTTGGGTCCACATGGGGGGGGGCATCTTGTGTGTTGGGAGTGACTGGTCAATTTGCATATTACCTCTTTATTAGATAGGATAATTATACACTATACAAACTCCACCCATTAAGGTGTTCAAGTCAGAATTTCTCATACATTAAGGGTTATGCACCATTACTACAATCTAATTTTAGAACATTTTCATTCCACACTGGCGAAAAATCCTTACCCATCAGCGCCATTCTCCTTTCCCTCATCCACCATTTAATTTTCTGTTTCTATAGATTTACCTGTCTTACGTTGTGTTCTTTTGTGGACGGACTTCTTTCATTTTGCATTACATTTCAAGGTTCCTCTTTGTTTTTGCATCCTTTTCTAGTGGCTGATTAATATTCCTGGTATGGATATACCACATTCTATTTATCTGTTCATTAGTGGATGGATATTTGGGTTGTTTTCCAACTTTTTGGATATAGAACAGTGCTGCTATGAACATTTGTGTACATATTTTTTATGGACACTTGTTGTTATTCCTCTGGAGTAATTGCATAGGAGTGGTAATTTGCTGTGTCATGGTGGCGATGCCTTGTTTAACTTTTTGGGGAAATGTCAATTTGTTCTTTAAACAAGCTGCTTCATTTCACATTTTCATAAGCAATCTTAAGAGAAGTTCCAGTTTCTCCATATCCTTGTTATTATCTGTCATTTTTAAATTTACCCATCTAGTGGTTGTGAAAGTGTATCTTATTGTGGTTTTTGATATGCATTTCTCTGATGAACTATGATGTTGAACATAATTTCAAGGCTTAGGTTCTTTTGTAGTTCTTTTTTTGGAGAAATTTCATTCACATTTTTTACACTTTTTATATTTAATTATTTTTTGTTATTTTTTATGGTTGAGTTATAAGAGTTCGGGCTATTAAGTCCCTTTTCATATAGGATTTGCAATTTCTTCTCCCATTCCGTGGAATTATCATTTCAGTTTCTTTCTTATTTTTTTTTTTAATTCTAACTCCTGAAGATGGTTTCTAAGTTTTTATTGATTTTTAGAGTTTAGTTTGTTTTTGTTTTCTTCTCACCCTGGACATTTGTGGAAGAGAAGTAGAGAAGTTGGAAGCTTGGTATTGCTCAGGGGAGTGTTAAGGAACTTGAGGTAGAGGTGGGGTTAGAGTCTTTAACTCCTGCTAACTAAGATGAGGGAATCATAGCAAGGTGAGAACTGAAAGGATACCAGGTTGGTGAACAGCGAAGGTTTTATACTGATTAATTTGGCTGTCTATTACTGAGGGGTCAAACTTGATAAAGAGAATAGCTGGTAAAAAAAGCCAAGGCCAGAAGGCAGGAGGAGGGTCATGTTCATGACCATGGACTGGCTTTTATATTTGCTGCTGTGGGTATGGGTGGTGGGGTTTCGATGGCAAGTTTGGGGCCATCTGCATGTCTATGTCTCTTGGACCACCATTACACCACTGATGGACTAAAAGAGGTCCTTGTTATATTACAGGGATTTTGTCCCTGTCTCGGGGCCATGGGGGGTCTGGTGTAAGGTTAAGGATAAAGATCAGAGTATTAGGATGAATTACAGAGCAAGTGGGTAGTTCGTTCTTCAATTTGTTGTAACAAATTTTTTTGTTCTTTAGTGTTTTGTTAAGGTGAGTGAGCATATGTTTAGTAGGTAAGCACAGCTATTTCTCACATTTATTTTAGGGCACACACTGCAGGCTGTGGAGTTCCGGGTGGGTCTCTGTTTCTCCAGGCTTGGGCTGGCTTCTAGGGTGAAATCGTTTTGGAATGTACATAAACAGTGACCTAAGTGTGGGACAGTTGTTCAGGAAATGGTCTTTTGGATTGTCATGTCAGGGACTTTGACTTGGTTTTGTGTTGTTCCACTCGGTGTGTTGTTGTGGAGGACTCCCTCAGAAAGGTTTGGTTTATTGTCTGGGCATTGGACAAAGGGAAGCTTTGCCCAAGGGCCAAACAGGAAGCAAACTGGAGTGCTTTGGCTTTGTTCGCCAAGCAGTGAATCAGAAACGGAAATCCACTAATGAAGATTGAGGGATGAGTAGTCATGTAAATGTGAAAGTTTTTTTTGTGTGTGAAGTAGTTGGTGTTGGTACATAGAGATGGAGGCAGCCATTTCTGTAATAAAAAGTCATTTGCGACTTCCTGGGGCTCTTCTGGGGGTCAAAGTGGACTACAGTCATTCTTCGTCTTCTTGGGCCTTCCTCTACCTGAATGCAGGGGGAAAGAATTACAGTTGGGATTTTATGATGGTGCTAATTATCTGAACCTCAGGATGGGCAGGGGTAAGGAGATGGTAAAGCTTTTGGAATCCAGTGAAATATTTTTTCAAAAATTCTCAGAATAAAGAATGAATATTATGTAGACACCTACAAGGGCTTTAATGACAATTCCTTCCCCCCAAACTCCTTGAAGATAATATGCAAGATACGCTCGAACATCATCGATATAATTAGTTGAAGATTAGTCTGTTAGAGAACAGGGATAATTTTTTTTTGATTTATTTTTATTATTTTATTATTATATTCATCATCTATTTTATTCTACTCTGGTTGTTTAGACTAAATGATTCTAGGGCCTGTTTCTGGGTCTGCTTTTTAATCAATGATTCACTTAAGAGCTTACTCCAAGGAAGGTGATAACTATCCATTTTAAAAAATAAAAATAACACTTCTCTTTTTAAGATTACAGAAGATAACCTATTGTGCAAATATATTCAGTCTTGAGTAATTCTTACCATAGAGGGTATAGTTATAATGGCATAAAGGTTCAAACATATATAATCACGGGGTTAAGAAAAAGCAATATGACATTCTGGATCCAATGGTAGGACAGGTTGACACAGATTTCCTTAGAACTTCATGTCAAAAAATCAACGCTTTTGATGTAAGTAATTATACATACTTTTACTTGTTTATAATTAATACTATCAGAATTCAAATATTATCTATTAATTTTAAGTTCTTTGCTTATGAGATCAAAAATATTTGCTAGTGAGACTTCATTTTTTAACTTAGTACTACAAAATATTTTCCACCTTGTTTAAAAAAAATATTTATTGATTTTTGAAAGAGAGGGGAAGGGAGAGGGATAGAGGGTTAGAAACATCGTTGACGAGAAAAATATTGATAAGCTGCCTTCTGCACACCCCTACCTAGGGGATATGCCCGAAACCAAGGTACTGGCCCTTCAACGGAATGGAACCTGGGACCATTGAGTCCTCAGGCCGATGCTCTATCCACTGAGCCAACACCAGTTAGAGCATTGTTTTTCCACCTTTTTTAAGTGAACAAAAAATGGCATCCTATCTAATAAAGAGGGAATATGTATTTGTCCCTCACGTGCACAAAGATGGCGGCATCCACAAGCACCTATAAGGAGGGACATATGCTATTGAATGCCCCGCCTCAAAGATGGTGGTGCCATAGCAATAAGGGGGATATGCTAATTGACTGCCACGCCTCAAGATGGTGGCGCCCAGTCCCGCAGGCCCCACGGGGGCAGCGGTGTGTGGCCACTCTGTGTGCATGCCTCTGGGGGGGGGGGGAGTCCCCCAGTCCTTTCAGCCCCCCATGATGCCCCAGGGATGCCGAGGCTCAGGCTAAGCTCAGATGGTGGCTGCACCAGCCACCAGGGCCACTCGAGGGCTAAGGTAAAACAGGGCTGAGGCTTGAGGCTTGCGCTGATGGCAGTGGCAGCGCAGGAGTGTGATGGGGCATCGCCTTCCCCTGGATCGCCTGAGTCACATCTAGCCCCGGAGGGCTCCTGGACTGTGAGGGAGGGCGGCCCGGGATGAGGGGACTCCCCATCAGTGCATGAATTATTAATGCACCGGGCCCTCTAGTATCACAATAAAAATGTCAGGTGAACAACAACCAGAAGCCCCAAAGACTATTGTAGTTAGGGGTCTTTTTTAGTTTACGTTGGAATATTTGTATTCGATTTTGTTGTGTCAAAGAAGCCAATGTCATTTTTCCAGTGCAAGGGAAATTTCGTCATTGTCTTGTTTCTTTGTTTGAGTGAGCGGAAATAGATTTTAGGACAGATTAGACGCGAAGGTGCCTCACTCTTCCTTGGCTTGCCTTTATGGCCACATTTCTATCTGCATCCTAGAGGATGGCTCTGAGAGGCCCTGTCCTGTATGTCATAGTTCTGGGGCACCGGTGGATAAGGGTTAGTTTATTAAATTAAAAATATTGTCGCGGACCATATTTCTCTTCTCACCTTGGGCTTTATATGGCTTCAGTTACTGTCATACTAACCTGAGGTTAATAACTCAGGGTTAGTTTGACAGTTACTGAAGCCATTATATGCCCAATGAGTGGAGAGAGAAATATGGTAACCAGACATATTTTTAACTACCCTTCATCACCTGGGTGCCCCAGAAGCTATGACAAACGGACGAGGGCATTCAGGAGCATCTCTAGGATGCAGAGAGAATGTGGCCATAAAGTGCAGGCCAAGGGAAGAGTGAGGCACCTTCTAATCTGTCCTTAAATCTTTTCTCATAAAACAAAGAACAAGATTGGACGATTTTCCCTTGCACTGAAAATAATGGACATGGGCTTTTTGAACAACAAAAATCGATTACAAATTTCAACGTAAAACTAA
>JAJQQW010002008.1:0-10000 GCA_025583905.1 Ia io | reverse complement strand
CACACCCGCTACAAAGGGCACATCTACACTCACTGCCCCATCGGTATCCTGACATCATAGATCACAAGGAAATCCCTCTATAAAAAACTCAAACACAACCCTAACCTGTTTGGCTCAGTGGATAGACCGTTGGCCTGCGGACTCAAGGGCCCCAGGTTCGGTTCCGGTCAATGGCATGGACCTTGGTTGCGGGCACATACCCAGTACGGAGTGTGCAGGAGGCAGCTGATCGTTTCTCTCTCATTGATGTTTCTAACTTTCTGTCCCTTTCCCTTCCTCTCTGTAAAAAATCAATAAGATATATTAAAAGAAAACAACAACAAGAAAAACCTCATACATAAACATTTCTCCTCAGCTAAGACTTGGCGCCACGCGCTGGGGATACCGGACAATGGCTTTACACCTGCAAACCTCTCAGCACCATGGACAGAGACAAAGTGGCTGGCTCGCACGCACGGAGGTTCCTGGGAAGAACTTTGCAAAAATAGGGTGTTCTGCTCTCAAAAATCATTCAGTTCCAAGCAACAGGTTTTCAATACGAGTGGATGTTTTATTTAAAAATTCTTATTTTAGCCAAAACCGGTTTGGCTCGGTGGATAGAGCGTCGGCCTGCGGACTGAAGGGTCCCAGGTTCGATTCCGGTCAGGGCATGTACCTTGGTTGCGGGCACATCCCCAGTAGAGGGTGTGCAAGAGGCAGCTGATCGATGATTCTCTCTCATCGATGTTTCTAACTCTCTATCCCTCTCTCTTCCTCTCTGTAAAAAATCAATAAAATATATTTAAAAAATAAAATAAAAATAAAAATTCTTATTTTACCGGGTGGAGGGGAGATATGGGGGAAAAAAGGAGAAACAATTGTAATAATCTGAACAATAAAGATTTATTAAATAAAATAAAATAAAAAAAATAAAAATTCTTATTTTGCTACCATACAATTCACACACCGAGTGGAACAAAATTAACTACCGTTAGAACCTTCAGGTTTCAAAAAACATCGCTCCTATTTCCTCATTTCACTTGACACAGTTAGTGAATTTGCCATTTGAGTAGCACAGGATTCAGAAAATTCATCAACTATAACGTTTTCATATTTAAGATACAGAAAATGACACATCAATCATACTTTATCAAATGACAAATTCAACTGCAATGCCTAGGGATGCCACGTGCTGCAAACAAGAGCAGGACAATATGTTGATTTGCACTCAGAGCTGCTGGGAGGGAATGGTTTCAATTTCACATCTCTAACAGTCAATAGGACCAGTATCCCGCTCGTGCTCACTAGTACAGCATCAACTTACAACATGCACGACTCAATACTCTCTGTTTTACTTACAAAGGGGAAAAAAAAATCTTATTCATGATGGCAGTCACCTGACAGAGAACTTCCATACAACAGTCTCTGGGACTCCTCCCCCCCCCCACCCCCCCGCCTTGGCAGGGATGGGAGGGTAGGGGTGCACAACCCAGACGCGTAACACTGACTTCTGGAAATTCTCCCTCATCATGGATTCCACTAAAACATGCATATTTCTTTTCTTGCAGAAAACAAGGAAGACCAAGGACGCTTCTGAGGAAGTAGGAGGGACACTGTTTAATACCGCCAGCGAACTCAGGGAACAGCCTTCCAAATCTTACTGAAGGAACATGCATGGGGACCTCCCTTATATCTCCCTCCCTGTGAACTTTGTCCCACAAACATAGATTATGCTTCCGGTCCTTTTTGCGGCCCTTGGAAGAAAGCACACAGGTGTTGGGGGTCTCCAGGCCATATCTGATGGTCTGGCCTGGCGTCAGTCAATAGCCCTCCCCCAGGGCAGTGCACTTCCCACAGTACAATGGCCTCTGTAACCGATTCTGCAAGACCAGTATCTGGGAAGGAGAGAGGGACTTCATTATAGGTTATCAGGAATGGACACTGAACTTGCTGGCTTGGATTCAGATCACTAGCCCCAAATATCAGGGTTACATTGGAATTAGCCCTTTTTAGCCTTCTCAACTCCAGATTTTATGAGTGAGGTCTTCACTCCATATTCATCTTTGGTCAGAAGAGGAGGTGCCTCACTGGCAAAGGTACCCTTGGTTGGGAAGGGGACATTCCCCTGCACCCACCAAAGGGGAGGACATGGTGGATGTGAGATGTCCTTTGTGGGTACGAGGATGCTGGTCAACCGTGTACATTTTCTTTTCTTTCTTCTTTTAGATAGGAAGCAGAAACATGTTCTCTACTCTACATAAAGAGAGTCCACTAAAATGGATCCTCAAGAATTGGGATAAGTTTGGCCCGCAAACCTTAAAAAGAAAACACCTGACTTTTTTCTGCACTATAGAAAGTCTCAAATGGAGTGAAACAAAGCCTGTTAACTACTCTAAATTAACCGCCATTAATCAAGGGGATAACAAACCCCTCGGTATTTTGGGAAGGCTCAAGGAGGCTTTTGGTAAAGTATAGCAACATTACCTCAGATTCAGAATTGGAACAACTAATTTTAAAATACATATTTTATTGATTTTTTACAGAGAGGAAAGGAGAGGGATAGAGAGTTAGAAACATTGATGACAAAGAAACATCCATCAGCTGCCTCCTGCACACCTCCTACTGGGGATGTGCCCGCAACCAAGGTACATGCCCTTGACCGGAATCGAACCTGGGACCTTTCAGTCCCCAGGCCAACGCTCTATCCACTGAGCCAAACCAGTTAGGGTGGGACAACCAATTTTAAAGGACAAACTTATCACTCAGGCTATCCCAGATATCAGGAGGTTGCAAGAATTGGCTATTGGTCCCAAGAGTACTTTAAAAATCTCCTGAAAGTTACCACCTCTGTGTTCTCTAGAAGAGACCAGAATTGGGAAAAAGAAGAAACAGGGGAGCCAGGTCAGAACCAAGGCTCTTAGTGCCACTCTTCGGCAAGGCAAGGCTCCCCAGTCAGAGCCCGGAGGCGAAGGGCCAGTCCCGGTCACCTGCTACAACTGTACACAGGTTGGAGTTATGTGCCGCAATTGCCCCAAGGGGTGTGTTGGACTCCTGAAGCCCTGTTCGGCCTGTCAAGGAAACCACTGCAAATCACACTGCCCCTGGAGATTGAGGTCCCTTGGGGTGGGGCTGGCGACCAGTTGGCCCAACAGGACTGATGGGCTCTGGGGTCTCTCAATCTGGCTCATCAGAGGACTGACACCTCCACCCAGGAGCCCCGTGTAAGCCTGACAGTGGGGAAGAGCAAGGAAATTAATTTCCTGCTCGATGCTGGAGCCACCTTCTCTGTACTCTTCCCAAATCCTGGTACATCATCCCCAGAGGTTGTAGCCATTACAGGATGGTCTGGGAAGCCAAGAAAGATCTTTTTCCCAGCCTTTAGGGTGCAGCTGGGGTGAGTTGTTCCTTTCCCATGTTTTCCTGACCCGCAAAAAGCCTCGCATTCACATCAGAAACACTGTCCCCTCCACACTGAGGCTCTAGGACCCAATATTCTAAGCCCCAGGTTTATTGAAACCTTGACATAGTCCTCACAATTCCCCATCTTAGGGCTACAAGAGCCTAATAGATGGGAGGACTGGTTCAGAATCAAAGCCATCAGCTAACATAGATAATATTCCTCAAAAGCTTTTGGGAATAGCCCTCATTCATTTGGGCAGCCCTTTAAACAACCTAAAAGGCTCTTTTATAGGCACCGTCTTTAAGTCTCCCCACAGGTCAGCAGTGTCAACTCCTAAATTTGTCCGTTTCCAGTGAACCTTGAATGCCAGCACAGGAGGAGGACAAGCTGCATTGCCATCACTTAGATCACCAAACTTCTCCTCATGGAAGCCTCTAAAGGACCTGAAACTTCTCTTTCAAAGGGATCCTGGGAGGACCACGATGCCAGATAAGTAACCCAATTCAGAGGAAAATGTGTTATATCTTGGTCTGGAGGACAACCTATGCTACCTCTACCACCAATCAAAGCCACTTCCTCAGGCCTTCATTCATACTGTTTTATTATTCTTACTTGTCTTTAACCATTGCTTGTTATGTATCATATTCTCCCATTTAGAAGCCCTAACGCTGCAACTGGTCCTCCACATTGAAAGATGAAACAGAGGGCCAGAGAACCAGGACACAGGCTTTATTGGAGGAGAAGACCCCTGCCAGGCTACCTTCCAAGGAGAAAGAGCACACATGCTGAGGTGAACACGCCTTTTGAGGGGAGGAAAGGAAGGGATGGGGCTTAGGGCACTCAGCACATGCTGATTGGTGGTTTCATGTAAGGCACATGATTAGGCACCTAGGGACTTAGGAATCGGGGGCTTAGGGTATATGGCAGGTGCTGATTGGTGGTTCAATGTACAGTCCATATAAAGTGTTCAGGAATGTCCGGCTGCAGGTGGAGTTTACATCATACTCCGTCCATAAGTTGGGGGAAGGGAGGATCTATCATTCCAGGCTTTTGCTAATATTAAAAAAAATTGAGAGTCCGGGCAAGGTCAGGGGGTGGAGGTCCATCTTTCGTAACTGCTTCCTGCTGAGAGGGGGCGTCGTTAGGGGCATCTACCCGGGGTCTCAAGGATTCTGGTGTTAGGTTCTGAATTCAGTGTCAGATAGATCTCTCCCACCTTCTGGTTGGCGAACACCTGCATTCTGTTCTGCAAAAGACTAGAAAACAGCGCATGAGAAAGGGGGCTAAAGAGCAAAATTAAAGGAATAGACACCAGTTGGCCTAATAGTGGGAGGCGCCATGGGGTAGGTGAGCCAAAAACAGGTAGTGTTTTCCATGCTGGACGAGGAGTGCAGCTGCATAATTTCCCCAAGAGACTGGTTGGTGAAGTCTTGAGAGCTATCCTGTTGTCACTTGGGAGGTAAAAGCTGGTCCTGAGGCTGACACAGCGTCACTTGTCTGGTTTTGCTGCTTTTCTGGGCCTGGAGCTGAAAGACAACTTAGACCTAGATGTTATTTTTAGGGGGAAAAGAGTAGGGGTCTCAGTTGCCTCACTAGTGATATGAAAGGGGAGAATAGGTTACCCTGGGGGTGAGGTTTTTGTTTTCCCAGTTTTTGCCCCTTGCTGGGCATCCACATGTTTCTTGTAGGTCCTGAGACAGGGTTTCAAAGTATGGGTAGAGCAGTGGTTAAGCTCCCTATGGCAGTTCCAAGCCCTGCTGTGATGCTGAGGGTTAGGAGGAGAGGGATGATCTGGACTGCCCTTTTGTGTCAGATATGATGGGTTACGGGGACAGGTAAAGACTGATTATTGGGGGCTGCATCTACATTGGGTGAGAGATAGATGAAAGTACAGGAATCGGGGGCTTAGGGTATTTGGCAGGTGCTGATTGATGGTTCAATGTACAGTCCATATAAGGTGTTCAGGAATGTCCGGCTGCAGGTGGAGTTTACATCATACTCTGTCCATCAGTTGGGGGAAGGGAGGATCTATCACACATGGAACAGCAAATGGAGGCCAATACATCCATCTTCCATAGACCCTTAATAGCCCACTTCTGATGGTGTTGTGGGGTCGAACACTGGAGTCAGAATAAGACCACCAGAGGCTGCTGATTGATTAAAAATAACAGGCAAGGATTTATTGAACTGGCCAGGATGGCTGCGAGGGCACCACACACAGGTGGCCACACTTAGGACCACGCCGTTCCAGGTGTAGGCAGTCCTTTTAAAGGTCTAAACCACAAGAATTTTCCTTTGTCCTGCTAGACATTGGAATGTGGCCCTATCTTGCAAAAGCAGGTTTTTACAGAAGCAGAACCAAGCAGAGTCAGTAATCTCTAAAGATTATCTATAGTTTCTACTCCTGGAGCTACTGAGTCAGTGGGAATTGAAAGATGAAACAGAGGGCCGGAGACCATGCGATACCAGGACACAGGCTTTACTGGCGATCACCATGCCGGCCGCCTTCCAGAAGGGGAAAGTGGGGAGAGAGAGAGAGAGAGAGAGAGAGAGAGAGAGAGAGAGAGAGAGAGCGCTTGCCGGGGTGAGAGTGCCTTTTAAGGGGAGGAAGGAGGGGATGGGGCTTAGGGTACTCAGCCCATGCTGATTGGTGGTTTCATGTAAGGTACATGGTTAGGGGCCTAGGGATTTAGGAATTGGGGGCTTTAGGGTGTATGGCAGGTGCTGATTGGTGGTTCAATGTACAGTCCATATAAGGTGTTCAGGAATGTCCGGCTGCAGGTGGAGTTTACGTCATGCTCCATCCATCAGTTGGGGGAAGGGAGGATCTATCATTCCAGGCTTTTGTTAATATTTAAAAAAAATTGAGAGTCCGGGCAGGGTCAGGGGATGAAGGTCCGTCTTCCATAGCTACTTCCTGCTGAGAGGGGGCGTCGTTAGGGGCGTCTACCCGGGGTCTCAAGGATTCTGGTGTTAGGTCCTGAATTCAGTGCCAGATAGATCTCTCCCACCTTCTGGTTGGTGAACACCTGCATTCTGTTCTGCAAAAGACTAGTGAAACAGCGCATGAGAAATGGGGTAAAGAAATAGACACCAGTTGGCCTAATGATGGGAGGCTGGACGAGGAGTGCAGCAGCATAATTTCCCCAAGAGACTGGTTGGTGAAGTCTCCAGAGCGATCCTGTTGAGTCACTTGGGAGGTAAAAGCTGGTTCTGAGGCTGCCACAGCGTCACTTGTCTCGTTTTGCCACTTTTCTGGGCCTGGAGCTGAAAGACAACTTAGACCTAGATGTTATTTTTAGGGGGGAAAAAGAGTAGGGGTTTCAGTTGCCTCACTAGTGATATGAAAGGGGAGAATAGGTTACCCTGGGGGTGAGGTTCTTGCTTTCCCAGTTTTGCCCCTTGCTGGGCATTCACATGTTTCTTGTAGGTCCTGAGACAGGGTTTCAAAGTATGGGTAGAGCAGTGGTTAAGCTCCCTGTGGCAGTTCCGACTCCTGCTGTGATGCTGAGGGTTAGGATAGGGGTGATCTGGACTGCCCTTTTGTGTCAGATATGATGGGTTACGGGGACAGGTAAGGACTGATTATTGCGGGCTGCATAGAGATAGATGAGAGTACAGGTTCCTGTGCAGCTGATGGGGAGACAGATGTATGTGTTTTTCCCAACAGAGGAAGAAAAATCCCTATCATGGAGACAAGTTGAAAGGTGTAAGGAAAAAAGGTGGACTAAAGGGTATGAGATTCCTTTTTTCTAGTTCCGCACTCCAAGCTGAGAGGGTGGTCACCATGGCGTTACCAATAAGAGGTGACAGATGAGTGATTGAGATTGTATTGCAGTGAAAGTGGGAGGGAAAAGGAAGGAAAGGAGTAGTGAGAGCCAGGGACCTGGATGGTTGGATAAGAGGTTAGACACTGAATATTCTGGTTTAGCTTAAGAAGTATCCAGCAACCTTGTCCTGCCAGGCTTGGAGACTGAAGCCTCACTATAAACATGTCTAGATGCTAGAAAAGGCAGCAGGGGAGGGAGCAGGCTCTGCAGCCGGTTCCCAGGCTAGCCAGGCATCTAGCCGCTTGAATCCCAAACCACCACATTCTTCCTACAGATAATGATCATAGAGGAGATAAGGAGATAAGGCGTTTTCAGTCCAAGGAATGGCTTGGCCTTTTGGGGTAAGAGAGTGAAACTGAGGTAGGTGACTGTGGTTTGGGACAACTGGGTTTTAAGAGGGGATGCATGGTAGCCCTGGCCGGGCACCAAGGTAGAATGAAAAAAGAGTGAATGGGGGAATTTAGTAAGATGCAGTGTAGACGTGAAGTGGCTAATGGCTGTGAAACTGATCCGTCAACCCCCATAATAGAGACTGAGGAGTGGACAAGGGTCCCAGCAAATTCAGGGAGGGCAGAATAAGTGGCCCCAGTGTCAATTAAGAAGGAGATCGGTTTACCTGCCACCACAGTCGTTACCCGAGGCTCTGTCCTGGTGATGTAAGTCTGTGGGGCCCTGTCAGGGTCTGGGTAGCTTCTTTGGTGGCCAGTCCCAGGAGGTCTGGGAGCTCCAAACCGGATCCAGAGGGCGGCCATGCTGGACTGGCTGAGGCCAGACCCGGAGGAGCCAGACTACAGTCTGATTTCCAGTGGCCTTCCTTCCACACCTTGGGCAGGACCCCGGCGGGGGTCTCGGGTTTGAGTAGGACTTGGCTCAGTGTCATTAGAAGCATGGGCCCGGAGGAGGCTTAGCCCCTGACTTACCCACAGTTGAAGGACTGGAACTCCGTTTGGGGTTCGTGAGAGCGGTGGCTAGGAGCTGGAAGGCCTCCTAATGGGCCTCCGCCTTGGCCTGATCTCATCTTTGATTTTGGATTTGGGTCTCCTTGTCACTATTATTAAAGACCTTAAAGGTTAGGTTAACGAGGTCTTTTTGAGGGGTTTGTGGACCTGCAGTTGCGGCATATGTCAGGGAGTAAAGGTGGTCAGGTCAGTGGAAAAAGAAACCTGAGATGCCTCTCAATCTGTGAGGCTGGACATAGAGAATGGGACATGGACTCAAAGAGTGTGCCCTCAGTTCCTGCTGCCTTCCTCAGGGGTAGAGTGGACACAGGAATAGAAGAAGCTGTTGAGGAAGGCAGTCTTTGGGCCTGAGAATGAGTGTTAGATGGAAAGGCTGTTTTAGAGCTCAGGTTCTCAGGATTTGGGCTCTCAGGGACTAGGGAGAAGGCGGCTGCTGGTTAAGGGGGTCTGAAGAGAAAGAGTCTAGACGTTTTTCAATTTGAGAAAGGTCAGAGAGTGAGAAGGGAAATGGCCAGCCACCTGTAAATTTGTTAGCTGGAGGCCACAGGAGCGGAGATTAGGCGGAGAGCACAGGGGAAGGCGGGGGTGGGGGAGTGGGGTGGGGGTGGTGTTAGAATTCTCAGAGGTAGAAATGCCCCATCCTGCCTCCCATGAGGGCGGGACTAGGAGGGGCTTTGCAGGGAGACTGAGGACTCAGGAAGCGAACACCCTGAGGGAGAGGAAGGGCCTGTAAATGCAGCAGCCGCTGCCACCGCTGCCGGTCAGTGGGCGGGACCAGTGTGTGTAAAGGAAAAAAAAATGGTCAAAACTACTCCCAGAGTCCTCCAAGGACTCCTGCACTCCGGCGTTGACCTGGGAAAAAGAGTGCTTAGTCAGAGAGGGACAGGTTTAGGATTGTAAGGAGGTGGCGAGATTGAGACACGTGGAGAGAAACAATCCGCTGGGTTGAAAGAGTCAGAAGACAGAGAAAGGGGTTTGAGGGGCAAAGAAGACTTCCAGAGGAGGGTCTGATGGGTGGAACCTGAGTAAAGCAAGTGGGGAGAGCGGGAGGGTGGGTGGGGAGGGGAAGGCCTGTTCGTAGGAATCTCGAATGCTTCCCAATCTGGTGGGAAAAATTATCTAGACCTTGGAGGATATTGGAATTTTCAGGCCACAGAGAGACATTGTCGAGTTTATATTGTGGCCAGGTAGAGCTTCTTTGAGGTTACGAGAGGGTTTGGATTGAGGGGTTCCCATGACCGGAGGGAAAGGGCCACCGAGAAGTTGGGGAAGGAATAAGAAGCGTCCTTCTTCTCCCTCTGCCAACCTGTAGAGAAAGGGACGAGAGAAGGTGGCAAGGTCGTCACCCGGAACCTTTCCCGTGGAGCAGAGCAGAGTTTTCCGGCCAGGCACCTGGGCTTTCGTAGAAAGTAGAACGTGGAACGTAGAACGTAGAACGTAGAACGTGTAGCTCGTAGTCGGGAAACTCTGAGGCCCTTCCAGGTCAAGGGAACCAGGGGGAGGGATCGGGAAGGTCCCTGAAGGAAGCAACGAGATTCCCACGTGTCCTGGCACGGCAGGGTTTGAGGAGTGTTCTGAGCAGGCCAATCGACTCAGAACCATGCCTCCGAGCAGAGCCAGAGCAGGAGTCAGAAGCTCGGGGCTAGGTTCGAGGATAGTCCATGCTCACCCAGGGTTCAGCACCATGATGAAAGATGAAACAGAGGGCCGGAGACCATGGGATACCAGGACACAGGCTTTATTGGTGACCACCATGCCGGCCGCCTTCCAGAAGGGGAAAGGGGAAAGGGGAAAGGGGAGAGAGAGAGCGAGAGGGAGAGGGAGAGAGAGAG
>JAJQQW010001477.1:20000-22074 GCA_025583905.1 Ia io | reverse complement strand
CCCTACCTGTGCATGAAAATTCTTGCACTGGGGTGGGGGTGGGGGGGTCCCTGCTCAGCCCGGCCTCTCTCCCCTCTCTCAGTCCAGGAGCCCTCAGGGGGATGTCCACCTCTGTGGAGGCACACCTGGGCTGATTCAGGGGGAAGGCACTGCCCCATCACCCACCCCTGCCTGCTGCCGTCCCGCGCAGTGGCTGGCCCTTGGCCCTTGCTTCTTAGCGCTGGACCCCTGCCCCCTCTGCCCCTTGCCCCATGTAGGTGGGGGGTGATCAGGGGCCTCGGCAGCTGGGCGGAGCGCCGACGCATGGACGATCGGTGAGCGCACAGCAGGTTGCACCCACCTGTCCAGCTCTCGTACGCGAGGCGTGGCGCACCCTGGGGACCGGCCCGCCTGCTGCCTCTGTGTGCTTGCCGCTGCGGGAAGGGGCTAGCAGCCTGTCCCGTGCCCGCTCTGCAGAGGAAGGGGGCGCGGAAGGGGGCTTAGCGCCACCTTCTCACACAGGTGCGGCCTCTTGCAAAAGGGGCTTTGTGGCGCCGGACAGGAGGCTCTGGACCCGGCCCGCCTCTCCTGTAGTGGCGCCTCTCCCATGCGCCTGTGTCTTGTCTGGATGGATGTCGGGAAGATGTCCTAATTAGCATATTACCCTTTGTATTATTATAGATTAGATTCTCCTACCTACTTCTCCAGGTTTTCTCAAACAATCTTTAATCCTCCATCTTCTTCCAGCTTAAATACAGTTCTGCCAGGTCTTTCAAATGTCATTCCTCCTACTGTCTCATAGCCTTTACTAGTTTATCTGCTATTTCTCTACTTAGAATTGCCCCTTTTCTTCCAAGTCCCTCCTCTTCTTTCTGATATCCCTCTCCATCTTTGCAAAAAGCAGCTCAAAAACTCCTTAGGAATTATTTCCCTACATGGGACTAGGTCCCCTATATGAACTCCCATGTGTCTTCATTTCCATTTAAGGCTTATTTGTTAGTAAGTGGTTATGATTTTTAAATTGGAATTGTTAGTCTCTATCCCTATTAGACAATAAGATGTTCAGGAATGTACTTTCTCATATGATTTTGTTCATAAGTTAACCACTAATCCCTGAAAATTTATTGGAATTATACTCAGTAATTGTATATTGGGATGAATGGGTAGCGTGGATGAATGGGGGGGTAGATAAATGTTAATTGTGGTAGTGAGAAAGGGCTTCTCAGTTGAATATTAATTGGCCAGGGATATACTAGATAAAACAAATTTGATCAGGTTTTTGGAGTCTTTTTTGCTTTCCTTTTCATACTAGCATATTAGGTCATTTCAAAAAGGGCCTATGATTAGGCAGATATCACTCACCACACTTGGTCTTGGTATATTTTTGAGGAAACATTTATGGTAACAATTTCTATGCACTGTACTGTAGTAAGAAATAATTGGATAAAGATAATTATAAAGATATTAATTGGAATAGACCTTGGAAAGAAATATTGGATAAAATGTCCTATTTTCTTAAAACATAATATTTGAAGATCAAAAATATAATGAAAGCTGAGTCTTTTCTAGAATATTTAACAAGCAATATATTGCTTTATTTACAAGTATATAAAATATTAAGAAATAAAAATTACTCAATACATTTCCCCATGCCTAGAAAATAATTCCTACACTTGTAAAAACAACTAGAATTTTTTCTTCTCAAATTTGACCTTTCACTTTTACAATAAATGACTCAATGAATCATCATCTTAATCCCGGGCTTTAACATTTCCTAAAAAATAAACAGACCACTTTGTTCCTTGCTAATTTGGTTCGTTCCTGTGCCCTTACATATAATATATAAGAAAGATGAAAAATTAGAAACTTAATGTCTCTCCTATATTAATACTATATTAATTTAGTATCCCTCATATTGTATAATTTCCTTGATTTCTAAAGAGAGTAAAATATGAAACAATAGTTAAATGTAGCAAATACATTAGAAGTTCGGATAAAGCCATATCATGCGAAGAATCTTAATTATTTCCACAAACATTTAATTACATGATATAACAATGAGGAAACCATTAAATTCAGCAATGTTTGTAATGCA
>JAJQQW010001477.1:10000-12500 GCA_025583905.1 Ia io | reverse complement strand
AAAAAAAAAAAAAAAAAAAAAAAAAAAAAAAAAAAAAAAAAAAAAAAAAAAAAAAAAAAAAAAAAAAAAAAAAAAAAAAAAAAAAAAAAAAAAAAAAAAAAAAAAAAAAAAAAAAAAAAAAAAAAAAAAAAAAAAAAAAAAAAAAAAAAAAAAAAAAAAAAAAAAAAAAAAAAAAAAAAAAAAAAAAAAAAAAAAAAAAAAAAAAAAAAAAAAAAAAAAAAAAAAAAAAAAAAAAAAAAAAAAAAAAAAAAAAAAAAAAAAAAAAAAAAAAAAAAAAAAAAAAAAAAAAAAAAAAAAAAAAAAAAAAAAATAAAAAAAAAAAAAAAAAAAAAAAAAAAAAAAAAAAAAAAAAAAAAAAAAAAAAAAAAAAAAAAAAAAAAAAAAAAAAAAAAAAAAAAAAAAAAAAAAAAAAAAAAAAAAAAAAAAAAAAAAAAAAAAAAAAAAAAAAAAAAAAAAAAAAAAAAAAAAAAAAAAAAAAAAAAAAAAAAAAAAAAAAAAAAAAAAAAAAAAAAAAAAAAAAAAAAAAAAAAAAAAAAAAAAAAAAAAAAAAAAAAAAAAAAAAAAAAAAAAAAAAAAAAAAAAAAAAAAAAAAAAAAAAAAAAAAAAAAAAAAAAAAAAAAAAAAAAAAAAAAAAAAAAAAAAAAAAAAAAAAAAAAAAAAAAAAAAAAAAAAAAAAAAAAAAAAAAAAAAAAAAAAAAAAAAAAAAAAAAAAAAAAAAAAAAAAAAAAAAAAAAAAAAAAAAAAAAAAAAAAAAAAAAAAAAAAAAAAAAAAAAAAAAAAAAAAAAAAAAAAAAAAAAAAAAAAAAAAAAAAAAAAAAAAAAAAAAAAAAAAAAAAAAAAAAAAAAAAAAAAAAAAAAAAAAAAAAAAAAAAAAAAAAAAAAAAAAAAAAAAAAAAAAAAAAAAAAAAAAAAAAAAAAAAAAAAAAAAAAAAAAAAAAAAAAAAAAAAAAAAAAAAAAAAAAAAAAAAAAAAAAAAAAAAAAAAAAAAAAAAAAAAAAAAAAAAAAAAAAAAAAAAAAAAAAAAAAAAAAAAAAAAAAAAAAAAAAAAAAAAAAAAAAAAAAAAAAAAAAAAAAAAAAAAAAAAAAAAAAAAAAAAAAAAAAAAAAAAAAAAAAAAAAAAAAAAAAAAAAAAAAAAAAAAAAAAAAAAAAAAAAAAAAAAAAAAAAAAAAAAAAAAAAAAAAAAAAAAAAAAAAAAAAAAAAAAAAAAAAAAAAAAAAAAAAAAAAAAAAAAAAAAAAAAAAAAAAAAAAAAAAAAAAAAAAAAAAAAAAAAAAAAAAAAAAAAAAAAAAAAAAAAAAAAAAAAAAAAAAAAAAAAAAAAAAAAAAAAAAAAAAAAAAAAAAAAAAAAAAAAAAAAAAAAAAAAAAAAAAAAAAAAAAAAAAAAAAAAAAAAAAAAAAAAAAAAAAAAAAAAAAAAAAAAAAAAAAAAAAAAAAAAAAAAAAAAAAAAAAAAAAAAAAAAAAAAAAAAAAAAAAAAAAAAAAAAAAAAAAAAAAAAAAAAAAAAAAAAAAAAAAAAAAAAAAAAAAAAAAAAAAAAAAAAAAAAAAAAAAAAAAAAAAAAAAAAAAAAAAAAAAAAAAAAAAAAAAAAAAAAAAAAAAAAAAAAAAAAAAAAAAAAAAAAAAAAAAAAAAAAAAAAAAAAAAAAAAAAAAAAAAAAAAAAAAAAAAAAAAAAAAAAAAAAAAAAAAAAAAAAAAAAAAAAAAAAAAAAAAAAAAAAAAAAAAAAAAAAAAAAAAAAAAAAAAAAAAAAAAAAAAAAAAAAAAAAAAAAAAAAAAAAAAAAAAAAAAAAAAAAAAAAAAAAAAAAAAAAAAAAAAAAAAAAAAAAAAAAAAAAAAAAAAAAAAAAAAAAAAAAAAAAAAAAAAAAAAAAAAAAAAAAAAAAAAAAAAAAAAAAAAAAAAAAAAAAAAAAAAAAAAAAAAAAAAAAAAAAAAAAAAAAAAAAAAAAAAAAAAAAAAAAAAAAAAAAAAAAAAAAAAAAAAAAAAAAAAAAAAAAAAAAAAAAAAAAAAAAAAAAAAAAAAAAAAAAAAAAAAAAAAAAAAAAAAAAAAAAAAAAAAAAAAAAAAAAAAAAAAAAAAAAAAAAAAAAAAAAAAAAAAAAAAAAAAAAAAAAAAAAAAAAAAAAAAAAAAAAAAAAAAAAAAAAAAAAAAAAAAAAAAAAAAAAAAAAAAAAAAAAAAAAAAAAAAAAAAAAAAAAAAAAAAAAAAAAAAAAAAAAAAAAAAAAAAAAAAAAAAAAAAAAAAAAAAAAAAAAAAAAAAAAAAAAAAAAAAAAAAAAAAAAAAAAAAAAAAAAAAAAAAAAAAAAAAAAAAAAAAAAAAAAAAAAAAAAAAAAAAAAAAAAAAAAAAAAAAAAAAAAAAAAAAAAAAAAAAAAAAAAAAAAAAAAAAAAAAAAAAAAAAAAAAAAAAAAAAAAAAAAAAAAAAAAAAAAAAAAAAAAAAAAAAAAAAAAAAAAAAAAAAAAAAAAAAAAAAAAAAAAAAAAAAAAAAAAAAAAAAAAAAAAAAAA
>JAJQQW010001477.1:0-5000 GCA_025583905.1 Ia io | reverse complement strand
AAAAAAAAAAAAAAAAAAAAAAAAAAAAAAAAAAAAAAAAAAAAAAAAAAAAAAAAAAAAAAAAAAAAAAAAAAAAAAAAAAAAAAAAAAAAAAAAAAAAAAAAAAAAAAAAAAAAAAAAAAAAAAAAAAAAAAAAAAAAAAAAAAAAAAAAAAAAAAAAAAAAAAAAAAAAAAAAAAAAAAAAAAAAAAAAAAAAAAAAAAAAAAAAAAAAAAAAAAAAAAAAAAAAAAAAAAAAAAAAAAAAAAAAAAAAAAAAAAAAAAAAAAAAAAAAAAAAAAAAAAAAAAAAAAAAAAAAAAAAAAAAAAAAAAAAAAAAAAAAAAAAAAAAAAAAAAAAAAAAAAAAAAAAAAAAAAAAAAAAAAAAAAAAAAAAAAAAAAAAAAAAAAAAAAAAAAAAAAAAAAAAAAAAAAAAAAAAAAAAAAAAAAAAAAAAAAAAAAAAAAAAAAAAAAAAAAAAAAAAAAAAAAAAAAAAAAAAAAAAAAAAAAAAAAAAAAAAAAAAAAAAAAAAAAAAAAAAAAAAAAAAAAAAAAAAAAAAAAAAAAAAAAAAAAAAAAAAAAAAAAAAAAAAAAAAAAAAAAAAAAATAAAAAAAAAAAAAAAAAAAAAAAAAAAAAAAAAAAAAAAAAAAAAAAAAAATAAAAAAAAAAAAAAAAAAAAAAAAAAAAAAAAAAAAAAAAAAAATAAAAAAAAAAAAAAAAAAAAAAAAAAAAAAAAAAAAAAAAAAAAAAAAAAAAAAAAAAAAAAAAAAAAAAAAAAAAAAAAAAAAAAATAAAAAAAAAAAAAAAAAAAAAAAAAAAAAAAAAAAAAAAAAAAAAAAAAAAAAAAAAAAAAAAATGAAAAAAAAATAAAAAAAAAAAAAAAAAAAAAAAAAAAAAAAAAAAAAAAAAAAAAAAAAAAAAAAAAAAAAAAAAAAAAAAAAAAAAAAAAAAAAAAAAAAATAAAAAAAAAAAAAAAAAAAAAAAAAAAAAAAAAAAAAAAAAAAAAAAAAAAAAAAAAAAAAAAAAAAAAAAAAAAAATAAAAAAAAAAAAAAAAAAAAAAAAAAAAAAAAAAAAAAAAAAAAAAAAAAAAAAAAAAAAAAAAAAAAAAAAAAAAAAAAAAAAAAAAAAAAAAAAAAAAAAAAAAAAAAAAAAAAAAAAAAAAAAAAAAAAAAAAAAAAAAAAAAAAAAAAAAAAAAATAAAAAAAAAAAAAAAAAAAAAAAAAAAAAAAAAAAAAAATAAAAAAAAAAAAAAAAAAAAAAAAAAAAAAAAAAAAAAAAAAAAAAAAAAAAAAAAAAAAAAAAAAAAAAAAAAAAAAAAAAAAAAAAAAAAAAATAAAAAAAAAAAAAAAAATAAACAAAAAAAAAAGGGCATGTAAAAACTAAAAAAACAGTTAACATTTGAAATAAAATTTATTTTTTTCGAAAAAATATTTTTTTTAAAAATAAATAAAGGAACAAAGGGGTAAAATTTTTTTCCTTTGAGATATAATAAGTTTATATATTAAAAAGGATTGTCTTTTTGAAAGTTTACTGTAGTCAAAATAAATATTTTTTTATATTTTTGGGCAAAGTCGGGTTTTAAAAGAAAGGTAAGGTGACCTTGGAAAATTAATGTCAGAAAAATATTATTTTAATGGGAAATAAGAGAAAACAAATACCCAAGTTCTTCCAAGGAACATTAAATTTAAGGCTAAAAAAAAAAAAAAGCAAAAAAAGAAAACAAAAATTTTTTTAAAGTTTTTTCTTTTCTAGAAAAAAAAAAATAAAATCTATCCCAGAATAAAATTTTAAGGGAGATTAAATGTTTTCCTTGTTCAATGAAAGAGAGAAAAAAGAAAAAACTGTTTTTTTTAAAAGTTAAAATTTTTTTTTCTTTTGTTTTTTTTTTAAAAGAAATTTCAAAATTAAAAATTAAAACATTTTTAATTGTTGTTTAATTTTTAAATGCCAAAATGCAAAAAAAAAAAAATTTTTTTGCCAATAAAAAAAAAAGAAAATTAAAATTATTAAATTTATTATTTAGTTAAAAAATAGTTATGATTTTTTCCCCAAAAATTTAAAGAATATTTCATGTTTTTTTTTTTTTAAATTTATATTTTTATTTTTTTTTAAATTTTATTAAATAAATATTTATTTATATTAAAAGAACAATTTCAAAAAAAAAAAAAACGTGATACAAGAGTATACAGGAGTGTAAAATTTCATTGAAAATTATAAAAAATAAATAATAATATTAAAAGGGATAAATATTTAAATAATAAAATAATAAAATGTAAATATTGAAAGTGTTTTTAATCTTTTAATTATTATTTTATAAATTAAAAAAAAAAAAAATTAATTAATTAAGTGTAAAAATTAAATTTTTTTGTGTTTGATCAATAAAATGGCATTTTTTAATAGCAAAAATTGGATATTTATAATATTTTTTGTTTTCCTCAACAAGCTTCCTAAAACTTTCATAAGAAAATCCTCGAAAAAACGTAAACTTTGGAAAGTACCTAATTGAAAACCCTTTTGTTTGTGTTAATTGCAATGAAAAATGTTTTTTACCATGTATAAAAAATTTTTGTTTGTTTGATAAAAAAAAAAAATTTAAACAAAGGAAAAACCCTTTTGCCTTTGCTTGTTTTTTCCCCTAGAAAAAGCAAAAAATAAAATAAATAAAAAGGGTAAAACATCGGCACAACTACCAAGCTCACCCATTATATTCGTCGGGCTATACAAAAACTTGTCATTCCTTCTGACCCTGAAAATCCTTCTGACCTTATGGGATGTGTTTTTGTTTTTTTTTTTTTAAGTTTCAAATGGCAAAATTGAAAGGGGGGTTTGGTGGTCAAAAAACTTTTTTAGAATAAAAATAAAAAAAAAATTAAATAGTTATATTGCAAGTGTTTATTGGTTACCGTTTGAATTTGACTTTTTTTTTTTTTTTGGTGGTTTATTAAAAGTTTGTTTTTATTTTTGCATTTTAGGCAGCCAATCAAGCAGTAGTGTTATGTGTGTGTCATGACTATCCAGGTTTCGTTCCCTCAGTTCCCCTCAAAAGTACCTTTCATGTGTTAACAAGTCTGACCTTATAGCTCGTTTAATCTAGGTACACATCTCTCAAATTATCACAACCCAAAAAAAGTAAAACCACCTGTCCCCGTTTCCTGATACCAGAAACCAATGAGGCACCAACAACAGTTGGTCCTCTTCTGCCACTGATAAATATCGCTGCTCATAGTTGCACCTTCTATCTATGGCTTGGGCGCTCCTGTTTTGCCTCTTAACATCCCTACAATAGTTATTTATGATCTTCTAAAATAATTGAAATCCTATAATTTTTCCATATCTATGCTGTTCCACTTGTTTCTATGATTCTTTTTATCATAAATTTCCTAAAAACTCTATGCCCCCCCCCTTTAAAAAAAGTAAAAGCTGGCTAATGTGGTGGGCTACTGGTTAACATGTGTATAGCATTTTTTTTTTTCTTTTTTTGTTTAAAAAATCATTCGCTCTAATATTTTTAATTTTTCTATTGTTGCATTGTTTTTTGAACAATAGGTTTTGTCATGAAATACCCCCTGGTCCATTGTGTTTGCCCTTACAATTCTTCCCCCCACCCATTGGAAGTAAACAATCCAGGATGGTTTTTATCCCAGTATTTTTCGAGGCTGTTACTATAATAAGCTGCTATGGAACCATTTTGGTGGTAATAGGTTTACAGGTTCTATGGGTTGAAAACATATTTTTTTACACTTTAACACTTTCGCCGAGGGAATAAAAGTGCCCCCCAGATAAAAATTAAAATTTAATTAAATTTTTTTTGTGGGTCAATTAGTGTGATTCTTCTGAAGAAAGAAAAAATGATATCTTAAGAGTCCCTTACACACAAATATTATGGTCTAGTAAGTTAGAGGAGGCTTGTCAGGCAAAGCTAACTGTGGGGAAAAAAAGTTTTTTTTCAAAGCTCATTAAAGGGTTGTGGGGGGTGTGTGTTGTGTGGTGTGTTGTTTTGTGGGGGTGGTTGTGTGTGGGTGTATAGCCCTTTTCCCTTAACAAGAAAAATAAAATAAAATGAAAAAAGTGGTTAAGGAGTACAAACCAAATACTTTAAAAATATGGAACCTAACCCTGGCACAGGAAAAAAAAAGGTAACTAAATTTTCAATATTAATGAATGGTGGGTGGGGGGATAAATAGATAACCTGTTTTGTGAATTTTTTCCCCAATGGGTTAAATCAATAAATATTTTTTATCCCAATGCCCTGGTGTTGTCCCCCCAGGAGGAAATGGGTTTTTTATAATTTTTTGGGGAAACAGGGGGATCATCTAAGCCTTAAAAAAGCTAAAGTGGGTCCCCCCCCCCCCCCCCTATATTAAAGTAATTCCTGGAAGCCATGTGTTAGTTTTATGACACTTATAATATAACTGGAATAATTATTAGTATGGAAGACCAAAGGGCCCAAACCTTTCCAACATCCCAGTCCCATAAAATGAGAATCAAGAATGAGTTGTTTTTTAAAAAATATCCCTGGAAACGTTTCCAAGAAGCTGCCTAATTAGAACCTTCTGGATTTCCCACCCTCCATTGTTTTTTTTCCCTTGCAAATATTAATTTGTTTAAAGTCCTCTATCTGACAATTCAAAAATCAGAGTCACCCATGGTCTGTTTTATATACCTGTTTTCCTCTTGGTTTTACAGTTCTTTGTTCTATTTATCTTCATGTCTATAAAATTGACTGTAACTATACACTGAACATAAGTTTACGGGCTCTAAAACAATAACGTCTTCTCCAGAGAGAGGATTTATCTCTTCTGGCAGACTAGAGTAAAATACAAACTTGACCCAGTCAGGAATGGGCCTCAGATTTTGGTAAGGCTGGTGTAATTTGGTTTGCCTTTCCTCAATATAGAACACAAGGCAGTCGCTACTTTAAAGGATGGAATTGTTTATCAGGGTCCTTTCCTGGTGCACCCGAATTCCAATTTCGGCAATAGTAACAGGAAATTCTCTAATTCTTTTCCAAGTATTTTAGCC
>JAJQQW010000639.1:0-17593 GCA_025583905.1 Ia io | reverse complement strand
TGTACAGCAGTTGAGAGACAAGTGTATATAGCTTCTCAAGTTCAGAGAAGAGTGCACAAAGTGGTTTGTACATGTGGGGAATACCCAAAAGTACAGGAGCAGGCCAATTATAGGACACTGCAAGGAACCACTAGTAATTCAGCAGCAAATAATAGTGAAAAGAACAGAATTGTGATAGGACAAGTGGAAAAGACATCAAAATGTAAGTCTATAGTCTAGAAAGGATGTTGTTCCCTGCAGAAATCCTTGAAATAGAGCAAGTGCACATTAAACCAGTGTTTGAAAGAAATAATATTCACTGCAAAGTAACATTCAACTGTATAACAGTTGAGAGACAAGTTTATATAGCTTCTCAAGTTCAGATAAGGGTGTACAAAGTTGTTTGTACATGAGGGGAAGACAGAAAAGTACAGGAGCAGGCCAATGATAGGACACTGCACTGAACCATTAGTAATTCAGAGCATATAATAGTGAATAGAACAGAATTGTGATAGGACAAGTGGAAAAAGACATCAAAATGTAAGTCTATAGTCTAGAAAGGATGTTGTACACTGCAGAAATCTTGAACTACAGCAAGTGCTCATTAAACCAGTCTTTGAAAGTACTAGAATTCACTGAAAAGTAGCATTAAACTGGAAAAAAGTTGAGAGACAAGTTTATATAGCTTCTCTAGTTCACAGATTAGTTTATAATGTTGTATGTAAATGTGGTTAAGTCTCATAAATCGAGCAGACAGCCAGTTATAGGACACTGCAAGAAACGAGTAGCAATTCAGAGCCAATAACAATGAATATAACTGAATTGTGAGAGAACAGGTGGAAAAGACATCAAAATGTAAATGTATATTCTAGAATTGATGTTGTTCCTTGCAGAAATTCTTGAAATAGAGCAAGTGCACATTAAACCAGTCTTTGAAAGAAACAGAATTCACTGCAAAGTAGCATTGAACTGTACAACAGTTGAGAGACAAGTGTATATAGCTTCTCAAGTTAAGAGAAGAGTGCACAAAGTGGTTTGTACATGTGGGGAAGTCCCAAAAGTACAGGAGCAGGCCAATTATAGGACACTGCAAGAAACCACAAGTGATTCAGAGCAAATAATAGTGAATACAACAGAATTGTGATAGGACAAGTGGAGAAGAATTCAAAATGTAGGTCTATAGTCTAGAAATGATGTTGTTCCCTGCAGAAATCCTTGAAATAGAGCAAGTGCACATTAAACCAGTGTTTGAAAGAAATAGAATTCACTGCAAAGTAGCATTCAACTGTACAGCAGTTGAGAGACAAGTGTATATAGCTTCTCAAGTTCAGAGAAGAGTGCACAAAGTGTTTGTACATGTGGGGAATACCCAAAAGTACAGGAGCAGGCCAATTATAGGACACTGCAAGGAACCACTAGTAATTCAGAGCAAATAATAGTGAAAAGAACAGAATTGTGATAGGACAAGTGGAAAAGACATCAAAATGTAAGTCTATAGTCTAGAAAGGATGTTGTTCCCTGCAGAAATCCTTGAAATAGAGCAAGTGCACATTAAACCAGTGTTTGAAAGAAATAATATTCACTGCAAAGTAACATTCAACTGTATAACAGTTGAGAGACAAGTTTATATAGCTTCTCAAGTTCAGATAAGGGTGTACAAAGTTGTTTGTACATGAGGGGAAGACAGAAAAGTACAGGAGCAGGCCAATTATAGGACACTGCACTGAACCACTAGTAATTCAGAGCAAATAATAGTGAATAGAACAGAATTGTGATAGGACAAGTGGAAAAGACATCAAAATGTAAGTCTATAGTCTAGAAAGGATGTTGTACACTGCAGAAATCTTGAACTAGAGCAAGTGCTCATTAAACCAGTCTTTGAAAGTACTAGAATTCACTGAAAAGTAGCATTAAACTGGAAAAAAGTTGAGAGACAAGCTTATCTAGCTTCTCTAGTTCACAGAGTAGTTTATAATGTTGTATGTAAATGTGGTTAAGTCTCATAAATCGAGCAGACAGCCAGTTATAGGACACTGCAAGAAACGAGTAGCAATTCAGAGCCAATAACAATGAATATAACTGAATTGTGAGAGAACAAGTGGAAAAGACATCAAAATGTAAATGTATATTCTAGAATTGATGTTGTTCCTTGCAGAAAATCTTGAAATAGAGCAAGTGCACATTAAACCAGTCTTTGAAAGCAATAGAATTCACTGCAAAGTAGCATTGAACTGTACAACAGTTGAGAGAAAAGTGTATATAGCTTCTCAAGTTCAGAGAAGAGTGCACAAAATGGTTTGTACATGTGAGGAATTCCCAAAAGTACAGGAGCAGGCCAATTATAGAACACTGCAAGGAACCACAAGTAATTCAGAGCAAATAATAGTGAATAGAACAGAATTGTGATAGGACAAGTGAAAAGACATCAAAATGTAGGTCTATAGTCTAGAAAGGATGTCGTTCCCTGCAGAAATCCTTGAAATAGAGCAAGTGCACATTAAACCAGTCTTTGAAAGAAATAGAATTCACTGCAAAGTAGCATGGAACTGTACAACAGTTGAGAGATAAGTGTATATAGCTTCTCAAGTTCAGAGAAGAGTTTACAAAGTTGTTTGTACATGTGGGGAAGACCCAAAAGTACAGGAGCAGGCCAATGATAGGACACTGCAAGGAACCACTAGTAATTCAGAGCAAATAATAGTGAATAGAAAAGAATTGTGATAGGACAAGTGGAAAAGACATCAAAATGTAAGTCTATAGTCTAGAAAGGATGTTGTACACTGCAGAAATCTTGAACTAGAGCAAGTGCACATTAAACCAGTCTTTGAAAGTACTAGAATTCACTGAAAAGTAGCATTAAACTGGAAAAAAAGTAGAGAGACAAGTTTATATAGCTTCTCTAGTACACAGAGTAGTTTATAATGTTGTTTTTGTAAATGTGGTTAAGTCTCATAAATAGAGCAGACAGCCAGTTATAGGACACTGCAAGAAACGAGTAGCAATTCAGAGCCAATAACAATGAATATAACTGAAATGTGAGAGAACAAGTGGAAAAGACATCAAAATGTAAGTCTATAGTCTAGAATTGATGTTGTTCCTTGCAGAAATTCTTGAAATAGAGCAAGTGCACATTAAACCAGTCTTTGAAAGCAATAGAATTCACTAAAAGTTGCATTCAACTGTACAACAGTTGAGAGAAAAGTGAATATAGCTTCTCAGTTCAGAGAAGAGTGCACAAAGTGGTTTGTACATGTGAGGAATTCCCAAAAGTCAGGAGAATGCCAACGATAGGACTCTGCAAGGAACCATTAGTAATTCAGATCAAATAACAATGAATATAACATTATTGTGATAGAACAAGTGGAAAAGCCATCAAAATGTAAGTCTGTACTATAGAAAGATCTTTGTACACTGCAGAAAACCCTTTAAATAGAGCAAAGTGCACATTAAACCAGACTTTGAAACAACTAGAATTCAATGAAAAGGAGCATTAAACTGTAAAACATTTGAAAGACAAGATTATATAGCTTCTCAAGTTCACAGAGGAGTGTATAAAGTTGTTTTTACATGTGGTGAAGTCCCATATGTACAGCAGAAAGCCAATTATAGGACACTGCAAGAAACCAGTAGTAATTCAGAGCAAATAACAATGAATATGACTGAATTGTGAGAGAGAACAACTGGCAAAGACTTGAAAATGTAAGTCTATAGTCTAGAAAGGATGTTGTTCCCTTCAGAAATCCTTGAAATAGAGCAAGTGCACATTAAACCAGTGTTCAAAAGAAATAGAATTCACTGCAAAGTAGCATTCAACTGTACAGCAGTTGAGAGACAAGTGTATATAGCTTCTCAAGTTCAGAGAAGAGTGCACAAAGTGGTTTGTACATGTGGGGAATCCCAAAAGTACAGGAGCAGGCCAATTATAGAACACTGCAAGGAACCACTAGTAATTCAGAGCAAATCATAGTGAAAAGAACAGAATTGTAATAGGACAAGTGGAAAAGATATCAAAATGTAAGTCTATAGTCTAGAAAGGATGTTGTTCCCTGCAGAAATCCTTGAAATAGAGAAAGTGCACATTAAACCATTGTTTGAAAGAAATAATATTCACTGCAAAGTAGCATTCAACTGTACAGCAGTTGAGAGACAAGTGTATATAGCTTCTAAAGTTCAGATAAGGGTGCACAAAGTTGTTTGTACATGTGGGGAAACCCGAAAAGTGCAGGAGCAGGCCAATTATAGGACACTGCACTGAACCACTAGAAATTCAGAGCAAATAATAGTGAATAGAACAGAATTGTGATAGGACAAGTGGAAAAGACATCAAAATGTAAGTCTATAGTCTAGAAAGGATGTTGTTCACTGCAGAAATCTTGCACTAGAGCAAGTGCATATTAAACCAGTCTTTGAAAGTACTACAATTCACTGAAAAGTAGCATTAAGCTGGAAAAAAATTGAGAGACAAGTTTATATAGCTTCTCTAGTACACAGAGTAGTTTATAATGTTGTTTGTATATGTGGTTAAGTCTCATAAATAGAGCAGACAGCCAGTTATAGGACACTGCAAGAAACGAGTAGCAATTCAGAACCAATAACAATGAATATAACTGAAATGTGAGAGAACAAGTGGAAAAGACATCAAAATGTAAGTCTATAGTCTAGAATTGATGTTGTTCCTTGCAGAAATTCTTAAAATAGAGCAAGTGCACATTAAACCAGTCTTTGAAAGCAATAGAATTCACTAAAAGTTGCATTCAACTGTACAACAGTTGAGAGAAAAGTGTATATAGCTTCTCAAGTTCAGAGAAGAGTGCACAAAGTGGTTTGTACATGTGAGGAATTCCCAAAAGTACAGGAGAAGGCCAATTATAGGACTCTGCAAGGAACCATTAGTAATTCAGATCAAATAACAATGAATATAACATTATTGTGATAGAACAAGTGGAAAAGCCATCAAAATGTAAGTCTGTAGTATAGAAAGATCTTTGTACACTGCAGAAAACCCTTTAAATAGAGCAAAGTGCACATTAAACCAGACTTTGAAACAACTAGAATTCAATGGAAAGGAACATTAAACTGTAAAACATTTGAGAGACAAGATTATATAGCTTCTCAAGTTCACAGAGGAGTGTATAAAGTTTGTTTTTACATGTGGTGAAGTCCCATATGTACAGCAGAAAGCCAATTATAGGACACTGCAAGAAACCAGTAGTAATTCAGAGCAAATAACAATGAAAATGACTGAATTGTGAGAGAACAACTGGCAAAGACATCAAAATGTAAGTCTATAGTCTAGAAAGGATGTTGTTCCCTGCAGAAATCCTTGAAATAGAGCAAGTGCACATTAAACCAGGGTTTGAAAGAAATAGAATTCACTGCAAAGTAGCATTGCACTGTACAACAGTTGAGAGACAAGTGTTTATAGCTTCTCAAGTTCAGAGAAGAGTGTACAAAGTTGTTTGTACATGTGGGGAAGACCCAAAAGTACAGGAGCAGGCCAATTATAGGACACTGCAAGGAACCACTAGCAATTCAGAGCAAATCATAGTGAATAGAACAGAATTGTGATAGGACAAGTGGAAAAGACATCAAAATGTAGGTCTATAGTCTAGAAAGGATGTTGTTCCCTGCAGAAATCCTTGAAATAGAGCAAGTGCACATTAAACCAGTGTTTGAAAGAAATAGAATTCACTGCAAAGTAGCATTCAACTGTACAGCAGTTGAGAGACAAGTGTATGTAGCTTCTCAAGTTCAGAGAAGAGTGTACAAAGTTGTGTTTGTACATGTGGGGAAGACCCAAAAGTACAGGAGCAGGCCAATTATAGAACACTGCAAGGAACCAATAGTAATTCAGAACAAATAATAATGAATAGAACAGAATTGTGATAGGACAAGTGGAAAAGACATCAAAATGTAAGGCTATAGACTAGAAAGGATGTTGTACACTGCAGAAATCTTGAATTAGAGCAAGTGCTCATTAAACCAGTATTGAAAATACTACAATGCACTGAAAAGTAGCATTAAACTGGAAAAAAGTTGAGAGACAAGTTTATATAGCTTCTCTACTTCACAGAGTAGTTTACAATGTTGTTTGTAAATGTGGTTAAGTCTCATAAATCGAGCAGACAGCCAGTTATAGGACACTGCAAGAAACGAGTAAGAATTCAGAGCCAATAACAATGAATATAACTGAATTGTGAGAGAACAAGTGGAAAAGCCATCAAAATGTAAGTCTGTAGTATAAAAAGATCTTTGTACACTGCAGAAAACCCTTTAAATAGAGCAAAGTGCACATTAAACCGACTTTGAAGCAACTATAATTCACTGAAAAGTAGCATTAAAATGTAAAACATTTGAGAGACAAGTTTATATAGCTTCTCAAGTTCACAGAGGAATGTATAATGTTGTTTTTACATGTGGTGAAGTCCCATATGTAGAGCAGAAAGCCAATTATAGGACACTGCAAGAAACCAGTAGTAATTCAGAGCAAATAACAATGAATATGACTGAATTGTGAGAGAACAACTGGCAAAGACATCAAAATGTAGGTCTATAGTCTAGAAAGGATGTTGTTCCCTGCAGAAATCCTTGAAATAGAGCAAGTGCACATAAAACCAGTCTTTGAAAGCAATAGAATTCACTGAAAGTAGCATTGAACTGTACAAAAGTTGAGAGACAAGTTTATATAGCTTCTCAAGTTTAGAGTAGTGTGGACAAAGGTGTTTGTACATGTGGGGAAGTCCCAAAAGTACAGGAGAAGGCCAATTATAGGACACTGCAAGGAACCACGACTAATTCAGAGCAAATAGGAGTGAATAGTTACATCTAGAAAATTAATAGTTTAGAATATTAATTGTAAGGCTAAAAGCAAGACACCCATGAACAACACACAAGGTTTCAAAAGAAGCTAGGGGAAAAATCATTTGGGCAAAAAATCAAATAGTATCCCAAGTCAAATTTAGAGAAAATATTCCTTTATTAACTTTTGGTCGAGAATATGTTTGTATATTTTCAGAAAACAACTCCCAGACCATGTGGATTCCATTAACAGAGAGGAATCGACAGGACTACTCCAGCCATGAAGACAGAAGAGAAGCAGTCCAGTGATGGAAGACACTGATGTGGCCTTCCCATACTAGCAGTTAGCAGCTGTGCATTACTGCAGGTTGCCCAGGACCAAACCAGAGAGAGTCGGACCTTCATTACCACCATTTGTCCACCATCCCGAACTGTAATGTCAGTGCTGATATGTACACATAAGGAACTTCTGGACATTGAAATTGGGTCTCAAAACAACTGTTGGCCCAGAAAGAAACTCACTACAGACTGATTCATTTGCCTGTCACCATAAACATTATTGCTTGTCTCATTTTCGGTTCTTATAAGTGTATTTCTAATTGCACATGATCTCACTCATCTAGGGTAAATAATGAACAGCATAGCCTGATGAACAAGAACAGGCCCAGAAAGAAGGAGGCATGGATCAAACTGTCGGGGCCTCAGAGGGAGGGTAGGGAAGGGTGGGGGTAAAGGGGAGAGATCAACCAAAGGACTTGTGTGCAAGCATATGAGCCTAACCAGTGGTTAAGGACAACAGGGGGGTGGGGCATGTGTGGGGAGGGGTGTGGGATGGGAATGGGGGATGAGGACAAATATGTGATACCTTAATCAATAAAGAAATTTAAAAAAATAAAACATTAATTTCTAGTGAAAACAAGAAAAATAAATAGTGAATAGAACAGAATTGTGATAGAACAAGTGGGAAAGACATCAAAATGTAAGTCTATAGTCTAGAAAGGATGGTGAACACTGCAGAAATCCCTGAATTAGAGCAAGTGCACAAGAAGCCACTCTTTGAAACCACTAGAACTCACTGCAATCTAGCATTAAACTGTACAACAGTTGAGAGACAAGTGTATATAACTTCTCAAGTAAACAGAAGAGTGGACAAAGTTCTTTGTATATGTGGAAAGGTCCCATGATTAGAGCAGAAGGCCAATTATGGGACATTGCATGGAACCACTAGTAATTCAGAGAAAATAATAGTGAATAGAACAAAATGGTGATAGAACAAGTGGAATAGACATTAAAATGTAAGTCTATAGTCTAGAAAGGTCTTGTCACACTGCAGAAATCCATAAAATAGAGCAAGTGCACATGAAGCCAGTCTTTGAAACCACTAGAATTCACGGAAAAGTAGCATTAACTGTAAAATAGTTGAGAAACAAGTGTATATAGCTTCTCTAGTTCACAGAGGAGTGTATAAAATTGTTTGTACATGTGGTGAAGTCCCAAAGTACAGCAGAACGCCAATTATAGGACACTGCAAGGATCCACTAGTAATTCAGAGCAAATAACAATGAATATAACAAAATTGTGATAGAACAAGTGGAAAAGACATCAGAATGTAATTCTGTAGTACAGAAAGATCGTTGTACACTGCAGAAAACCTTTTAAATATTGCAAAGTGCACATTAAACCAGACTTTGAAACAACTAGAATTCACTGAAAGGTAGCATTAAACTGTAAAACTGTTGAGAGATAAGTTTATATAGCTTCTCCAGTTCACACAGGAGTGTATAAAGTTCTTTGTAAATGAGGTTAAGTCTCATAAGTAGAGGAAAAGGCCAGTTATAGGACACTGCAAGAAACCAGTAGTAATTTAGAGCCATTAACAATGGATATAAATGAATTGTGAGAGAACAAGTGGAAAAGACATCAAAATGTAAGTCTATAGTCTAGAATGGATGTTCCCTGCAGAAATTCTTGAAATAGAGCAAGAGCACATTAAACCAGTCTTTGAAACCACTAGAATTCATGCAAAGTAGCATTAAACTGAAAAACAGTGAGAGACAAGTGTATATAGCTTCTGAAGTTCAGAGAAGAGTGTACAGGGTTGTTTGTACATGTCAGAAATTCCCAAAAGTACAGGAGAAGTCCAATTATAGGACACTGCAAGGAACCCCTAGTAATTCAGAGCAAATAATAGTGAATAGAACAAAATGGTGATAGAACAAGTGGAATAGACATCAAAATGTAAGTCTATAGTCTAGAAAGGTCTTGTCACACTGCAGAAAACCCTTTAAATAGAGAAAGTGCACATTAAAACAGTCTTTGAAACCACTGGAATTCATTGAAAGGTAGCATTAAACTGAAAAACAGTGAGAGACAAGTGTATATAGCTTCTGAAGTTCAGAGAAGAGTGTACAAAGGTGTTTGTACATCCTGGGAAGTCCCAAAAGTACAGGAAAAGGCCAACTATAGGACACTGCAAGGAACCACTAGTAATTCAAAATAAATAATAGTGAATAGAACAGAATTGTGATGGAAGAAGGGGAGAAGACATCAAAATGTAAGTCTATAGTCTAGAAAGGTCTTTGCACACTGCAGAAATCTTTGAACTAGAGCAAGTGCACATGAAACCAGTGTTTGAAAGCACTTGAATTCACTGAAAAGTAGCACTAAACTGGAAAAAAGTTGAGAGGCAAGTTTATATAGCTTCTCTAGTCCACAGAGGAGTTTATAAAGTTGTTTGTACATGTGGTTAAGTCCCATGAATAGAGCAGAAGGCCAGTTATTTTACACTGCAAGAAACCAGTAGTAATTCAGGGCCAATAATGAATGTAACTGAATTGTGAGAGAACAAGTGGAAAAGAAATCAAAATGGACGCCTATAGTATAGAAAAAATAATGTAACCTGCAGAAATCCTTGAAATAGAGCAAGTGCACATTACATCAGTCCTTGAAAGCAATAGAATTCACTGCAAAGTAGCATTCAACAGTACAACAGTTGATAGACAAGTGTATATAACTTTTCAGGTTCATAGAAGAGTGTACAAAGTTTTTTGTATATGTGGGGAGGTCCCACGATTAGAGCAGAAGGCCAATTATAGGACACTGCAAGGAACCACTAGTAATTCAGAGCAAATAATAGTGAATAGAACAGAATTGTGATAGAACAAGTGGAATAGACATCAAAATGTAAGTCTATAGTCCAGAAAGCATGTTATACATTGCGGAAATATTTGAAATATAGCAAGTACACATTAAACCAGTGTTTGAAACCAAAATAATTCACTGCAAAGTAGTATTCAACTGTAAAATAGTTGAGAGACAAGTTTATATAGCTTCTCAAGTTCACAGAGGAGTGTATAAAGTTGTTTGTACATGTGGGGAAGTACCATGATTAGAGCAGAAGGCCAATTATAGGACACTGCAAGGAACCACTAGTAACTCAAAGCAAATAATATTGAATAGAACAGAATTGTGAGAACACAAGTGAAAAGACAATAAAATATAAGTCTATGGTATATAAAGGTCTTTGTACACTGCAGAAATTCTTGAAATAGAGCAAGTGCACATAAAACCAGTCTTTGAAAGCAATGGAATTCACTGAAAGTAGCATTCAACTGTACAACAGTTGAGATAAAAGTGTATATAGCTTCTCACGTTCAGAGAAGAGTGGACAAAGTCGTTTGTACATGTGGGGAAGTCCCAAAAGTACAGGAGAAGGCCAATTATAGGACGCTGCAAGGAACCACGAGTAATTCAGAGCAAATAGTAGTGAATAGTTACATCCAGAAAATTAATACTTTAGAATATTAATTGTAAGGCTAAAATCATGACACCCATGAACAACACACATGGTTTCAAAAGAAGCCAGGGGAGAAAATCATTTGGGCAAAAAATCAAATAGGATCCCAAGTCAAATTTATAGAAAATATTCCTTTATTAACTTTTGTTCGAGAATATGTTTGTATATTTTCAGAAAAAAAACTCCCAGACCATGTGGATTCCAGCAACAGAGAGGAATCGACAGGACTACTCCAGCCATGAAGACAGAAGAGAAACAGTCCAGAGATGGAAGACGCTGATGTGGCCTTCCCATACTACCAGTTAGGGACTGTGCATTACTGCAGGTTGCCCAAGACCAAACCAGAGAGAGTTGGACCTGCATTACCACCATTTGTCCACCATCCAGAAATGTAACGTCAGTGCTGACATGTACACATAAGGAACTATTGGACATTGAAATTGGGTCTCAAAAGAACTGTTGGCCCAGATGGAAACTCACTACAGACTGATTCATTTGCCTGTCACCATAAACATTATTGCTTGTCTCATTTTCGGTTCTTATAAGTGTATTTCTAATAGTACATGATCTCACTCATCTAGGGTAAATAATGAACAACATAGACTGATGAACAAGAACAGGCCCAGAAAGAAGGAGGCATGGATCAAACTGTCGGGCCTCAGAGGGAGGGTAGGGAAGGGTGGGGGTAAAGGGGAGATATCAACCAAAGGACTTGTGTGCAAGCATATGAGCCTAACCAGCGGTTAAGGACAACAGGGGGGTGGGGCATGAGTGGGGAAGGGTGGGGGATGGGAATGGGGTATGAGGACAAATATGTGATACCTTAATCAATAAAGAAATTAAAAAAAAATAAAGCATTAATTTCTAGTGAAAACAAAGAAAAATAAATAGTGAATAGAACAGAATTGTGATAGCACAAGTGGAAAAGACATGAAAATGTAAGCCTATAGTCTAGAAAGGATGTTGAACACTGCAGAAATACTTGAAATAGAGCAAGTGCACATTTAATTCAATCGTTGAAAGCAATAGAATTCACTGCAAACTAGCATTAAACTGTACAACAGTTGAGAGACAAACTTCTCAAGTTCAGAGAAGAGTGGACAAAATTGTTTGTATATGTGAAAAGGTCCCATGATTAGAGCAGAAGGCCAATTATGGGACACTGCAAGGAACCACTAGTAATTCAGAGCAAATAATAGTGAATAGAACATAATTGTGATAGAACAAGTGCAAAAAACATCAGAATGTAAATCTGAAGTATAGAAAGATCTTTGTACAGTGTAGAAAACCCTTTAAATAGAGCAAAGTGCACATTAAACCAGCCTTTGAAACCACTAGAATTCACTGAAAGGTAGCATTAGACTGTAAAACAGTTGAGAGACAAGTTCATATAGCTTCTCTAGTTCACAGAAGAGTGTATAAAGTTCTTTGTAAATGTGGTTAAGTCCCATAAGTAGAGCAGAAGGCCAGTTATAGGACATTGCAATAAACCAGTAGTAATTCAGAGCCAATAACAATGAATATAACTGAACTGTGAGAGAACAAGTGGAAAAGACATCAAAATGTAATTCTATAGTGTGGTACGGATGTTGTACCCTGCAGAAATATTTGAAATAGAGCAAGTGCACATTATACCAGTCTTTGAAAGCAATAGAATTCACTGCAAAGTAGCATTCAACTGTACAACAGTTGAGAGAAAAGTGTATATAGCTTCTCAAGTTCAGAGAAGAGTGTACAAAGTTGTTTCTACATGTGGTGAAGTCCCATAATTATAGCAGAAGGTAAATTATAGGACACTGCAAGAAACAAGTAGCAATTCAGAGCAAATAATAATGAATATAACAGAATTGTGAGAGAAAAGAGGAAGTGACATCAAAACGTAAGTCTATAGTCTAGAATGGATGTTGTACCCTCCAGTAATTCTTGAAATAGAGCAAGTGCACATTAAACCAGTCTTTCAAAGCAATAGAATTCACTGCAAAGTAGCATTCAACTGTACAACAGTTGAGAGACAAGTGTATATAGCTTCTCAAGTTCAGAGAAGAGTGTACAAAGTTGTTTGTATATGTGGGGAGGTCCCATGATTAGAGCAGAAGGCCAATTATAGGACACTTCAAGGAACCACTAGTAATTCAGAGAAAATAATAGTGAATACAACAGAATTGTGATGGACGAAATGGAAAACACATCAAAATGTAAGTCTATAGTCTAGATAGGTCTTTGCACACTGCAGAAATCTTTGATCTAGAGCAAGTACACAAAAAACCAGTCTTTGAAAGCACTAGAGCTCACTGAAAAGTAGCACTAAACTGGAAAATAGTTGAGAGACAAGTTTATATAGCTTCTCTAGTTCACAGAGGAGTTTATAAAGTTGTTTGTAAATGTGGTTAAGTCCCATAAATAGAGCAGAAGGCCAGTTATAGGACACTGCAAGAAACCAGCAGTAATTCAGAGCCAATAATGAATATAACTGAATTGTGAGAGAACAAGTGGAAAAGAAATCAAAATGGACGCCTATAGTATAGAAAAAATATTGTAACCTGCAGAAATCCATGAGATAGAGCAAGTGCACATTAATCAGTCTTTGAAAGCAATAGAATTCACTGAAAAGTAGCATTCAACTGTACAAAAGGAGTTGGCGTTTCTGGGAAAAGGAGTTGGGGAAACATGGAAGAATTCATTTTCCTAGAACTATAGAACAGTATAAAAATATTGAGAACACTAAGAAATGAAAAGGTGTTAGGCTACTGTTCCAAGTAGTGTTTTAATGTGCCGTTAAAAAGCTGGTATGACACCCGTGTTAAAATGAAAACTCTCTGATCTCAAAGCAACAGACCTGGGGATAGTGCCAGAGTGTCTCTAGAACTCTTGGAATACGTTTTATTACCCGAATATCTCTACTGAATTTTGAAATACTTGGAATATGTATCCAAAGCGCTGTGAAGGTAGGATAGATTTTCAAGTGGTAATAAGGGTTAAAGTGCTGGTATATTTGTAACAAAACGCTGTTTAACCAAATTGGAATTCACAATGAAGGAGCTTGAGTCACTGGAAGAAAGTGACTCCAACTCGGGAAATTCACAATGATAACCTAGGTGAATATATAAGAAAGTGCTTCAAACACTAGGAATACGTGAATAAAGGGCCTTAATATCTGTAACACATTGTTTCATGACATGGAAATCGTTTTCAAAGAAAATAGAACCGAGTCGGATATTCGTTATATTTATAATTCAGGGACAATTCGTTGGCGTTTTTGAGAAAAACCTGGCTAGGCCCTTAAACCAGAAGTGGTGACGTCACCAAGGGAGAGGGGCCACTTGGGCAGTCTCAAGTGATCCCAGGTGATGATGATTTCACCAGGGGACCTGCTGGAAGTGATCACGTCATCGAGGTTATTTCTGGTGTTAAGGTTAGAGAATTGGTTTTCGGGATAGGGTTAGGGTTAGGATAATATTTCGGGCTAGCTAGGTTTCAGGCGCAGGTTAGGGTTAGGTTTAGGGTTAGGGTTAGAGGGTTAGGGACAGGGTTAGGGTCAGGGTGTAGTAATATTGGGTATTCACAATGAATGAGCTTCAATCACTGGACAAATTGGAGTGTAGCACTGAGATTTTACATCTCCAGACTAGGGAAATATTTAGAAATGTGCTTCACACACTAGGAATACATAATCTAATAGACTGAATATCTTAACAGCACAATTTTGTCACTGCGAAAACTTGTTCAAAGAGCTGAGAAACAACTGTGACAATGTTAACATTTATTTTTCCCGTCAAAAGGAGTTGGCGTTTTCGGGAAAATGAGTTGGTGAAACACTGAAAAATTCAATTTCCTAGAGCTGTAGAACAGCATGAAAGTATTGAGAATAATATGAAATCAAAATGTCAGTTAGGCTAGTGTTCCAAGTAGTGTTTTAATGTGCATTTACAATGCCGGTATGACATCCGTGTTAAAATAAAAACTATCAGAGCTCAAAACAACAAACCAGCGGGATGTGTCAGAGTGGCTCTTGAACTCTTGGAATACGTTTTAGCACCGGAACATCTCTACTGAATTTTGAAATACTGAGAATTTTGTATCCAAAGCGCTGTGAAAGGTAGGATAGACTTTCAAGTGGTAATAAACGTTTAAAGAGCTGGTATATTTGTAAAAAACGCTGTTTAACCAAATTGGAATTCACAATGAATGAGCTTGAGGCTCTGGAAGAACGAGATTCCAACTTGGGAAATTCACAATGATAACCTAGGTTAATATCTAAGAAAGTGCCTCAAACACTAGCGATACATCAAAAAAAGCCCTTAATATGTGTAACGCATTGTTTCATGACATGGAAATCGTGTTCAAAGAAGATAGAAGCGAGTTTGCTACTGGTTACATTTATAATTCAGGGACAATGAGTTGTCGTTTTTGATAAAAGGATGGTTAGGCCATTAAACCCGGAAGTGATGATGTCACTAAGGGAGAGGGGCCACGTAGTGAGGCCCTAGTGATGCCAGGTGATAATGATTGGGCCCAGGGAGTTGCTAGGAGTGATGACGTCATCGAGGTTAGTTTTGGTGTCAGGGTTAGAGAATTGGGCTTGGGGCTAGTGTTAGGGTTAGTATAAGAGTTCGGACTAGGTAGGGTTCAGGCTAAGGTTAGGGCTAGGTTTAGGGTTAGGATTAGAGGATTAGGGACAGGGTCAGGGTCAGGGTGTAGTAATATTGGGTATTCACAATGAATGAGCTTCAATCACTGGACAAATTGGAGTGTAGCACTGAGAATTTACATCTCCAGACTAGGGAAATATTTAATAATGTGCTTCACACACTGGGAATACATATTTCAGTAGACTGAATATCTGAACGTCACAACTTTGTCACTGCGAAATCTTGTTCAGACAGCTGAGAACCCAGTGTGACACTGTTAACTTTTATTTTTCCCGTCAGAAGGAGTTGGCGTTTCCGGGAAAATGAGTTGGTAAAACACTGAAAAATTCATTTTCCTAATGCTGTTTAACAGGATGAAAGTATTGAGGACAATATGAAATCAAAATGTCAATTAGGCTACTGTTCCAAGTTGTGTTTTAATGTGCATTTACAATGCCGGTATGACACCCGTGGTAAAATAAAAACTCTCAGAGCTCAAAACAACAGACCAGCGGGATGTGTCAGAGAGGCTCCTGAACTCTTGGAATACCTTTTACCACCAGAACATCTCTACTGAATTTTGTAATACTGAGAATTTGTATCCAAAGCGCTGTGAAAGGTAGGATAGACTTTCAAGTCGTAATAACGTTTAAAGAGCTGGTATATTTATAAAAAACGCTGTTTAACCAAATTGGAATTCACAATGAATGAGCTTGAGGCTCTGGAAGAAAGTGAATCCAACTCGGAAAATTCACAATGATAACCTAGGTTAATATTGAATAAAGTGCTTCAAACACTGGGAATACAAGCATATAAGCCCTTAATATCTGTAACGCATTGTTTCATGACGTGGAAATCGTGTTCAAATGGATAGAACCGAGTTTGCTACTGGTTACATTCATACTTCAGGAACAATGAGTTGGCGTTTTTGATAGATAGTAGGTTATGCCATTAAGCCGGAAGTGATGATGTCACCAAGATGGAGGGGCCAAATGGGCAGGCCCTAGTGATCCCAGGTGATAATGATTGGGCCCAGGGAGTTGCTAGGAGTGATGACGTCATCGAGGTTAGTTTTTGGTGTCAGGGTTCGAGAATTGGGCTTGGGGCTAGTGTTAGGGTTAGTATAAGAGTTCGGACTAGGTAGGGTTCAGGCTCAGGTTAGGGCTAGGTTTAGGGTTAGGATTAGAGGATTAGGGATAGGGTTAGGGTCAGGGTGTAGTAATATTGGATATTCACAATGAATGAGCTTCAATCACTGGACAAATTGGAGTGTAGCACTGAGAATTTACATCTCCAGAGTAGGGAAATATTTAGTAATGTGCTTCACACACTAGGAATACATATTCCAATAGACTGAATATCTGAACGTCACAACTTTGTCACTGCGAAATCTTGGTCAAACAGCTGAGAACCCAGTGTGACACTCTTAACATTTATTTTTTCCCCGTCAGAAGGAGTTGGCGTTTCCGGGAAAATGAGTTGGTGAAACACTGAAAAATTTATTTTCCTAATGCTGTTTAACAGGATGAAAGTATTGAGGACAATATGAAATCAAAATGTCAGTTAGGCTACTGTTCCAAGTTGTGTTTTAATGTGCATTTACAATGCCGGTATGACACTCGTGGTAAAATAAAAACTCTCAGAGCTCAAAACAACAGACCAGCGGGATGTGTCAGAGTGGCTCTTGAACTCTTGGAATACGTTTTACCACCGGAACATCTCTACTGAATTTTGAAATACTGAGAATTTGTATCCAAAGCGCTGTGAAAGGTAGGATAGACTTTCAAGTCGTAATAACGTTTAAAGAGCTGGTATATTTATAAAAAACGATGTTTAACCAAATTGGAATTCACAATGAAGTAGCCTGAGGCTCTGGAAGAAAGTGAATCCAACTCGGAAAATTCACAATGATAACCTAGGTTAATATTGAATAAAGTGCTTCAAACACTGTGAATACATGCATATAGGCCCTTAATATCTGTAACGCATTGTTTCATGACGTGGAAATTGTGTTCAAATGGATAGAACCGAGTTTGCTACTGGTTACATTCATACTTCAGGTACAATGAGTTGGAGTTTTTGATAGATAGTAGGTTATGCCATTAAGCCGGAAGTGATGATGTCACCAAGATGGAGGGGCCACGTTGGCAGGCCCAAGTGACCCCAGGTGATAATGATTTGGCCAGGGGACCTGCTAGGAGTGATGATGTCATCGAGTTTACTTCTGGTGTTAGGGTTAGAGAATTGGGGTTTGGGCTAGGGTTACCATTAGGATAAGGGTTCGGCTAGCTAGGGTTCAGGCTCAGGTTAGGACTAGGTTTAGGGTTAGGATTAGAGGGTTAGGGACAGGGTTAGGGTCACGGTGTAGTAACATTGGGTATTCACAATGCAT